>JARQOD010002368.1:0-78916 GCA_033576555.1 Oophaga sylvatica
GATCATGATGGGGCATTTCTACATGAAGGGGATCATGATGTGGCATATTTCTGCATGAAGGGGATCATGATGGGACATATTTCTACGTGAAGGGGATCATGATGGGGCATTTCTACATGAAGGGGATCATGATGTGGCATATTTCTGCATGAAGGGGATCATGATGGGGCATATTTCTACATGAAGGGGATCATGATGGGGCATATTTCTACATGAAGGTGATCATGATGGGCATATTTCTACATGAAGGGGATCATGATGGGCATTTCTACATGAAGGGGATCATGATGGGACATATTTCTGCATGAAGGGGATCATGATGGGGCATATTTCTACATGAAGGGGGTCATGATGGGGCATATTTCTGCATGAAGGGGATCATGATGGGGCATATTTCTGCATGAAGAGGATCATGATGGGACATATTTCTGCATGAAGGGGATCATGATGGGGCATATTTCTACATGAAGGTGATCATGATGGGGCATATTTCTACATGAAGGGGATCATGATGGGGCATATTTCTACATGAAGGGGATCATGATGGGGCATATTTCTGCATGAAGGGGATCGTGATGGGCATATTTCTACATGAAGGGAATCATGATGGGGCATATTTCTACATGAAGGGATCGTGATGGGCATATTACTACATGAAGGGAATCATGATGGGGCATATTTCTACATGAAGGGGATCATGATGGGCATATTACTACATGAAGGGAATCATGAAGGGGCATATTTCTACATGAAGGGGATCATGATGGGGCATATTTCTACATGAAGGGGATCATGATGGGCATATTTCTACATGAAGGGGATCATGATGGGGCATATTTCTGCATGAAGGGGATCGTGATGGGGCATATTTCTACATGAAGGGATCATGATGGGGCATATTTCTACATGAAGGGGATCGTGATGGGGCATATTACTACATGAAGGGGATCATGATGGGGCATATTTCTACATGAAGGGGATCATGATGGGGCATATTACTACATGAAGGGAATCATGATGGGGCATATTTCTACATGAAGAGGATCATGATGGGGCATATTTCTACATGAAGGGGATCATGATGGGGCATATTTCTACATGAAGGGGGTCATGATGGGCATATTTCTACATGAAGGGAATCTTGATGGGGCATTTCTACATGAAGGGGATCATGATGGGGCATATTTCTACATGAAGGGAATCATGATGGGGCATATTCTACATGAAGGGATCATGATGGGCATATTCTACATGAAGGGGATCATGATGGGGCATATTCTACATGAAGGGGACATGATGGGGCATATTCTACATAAGGGATCATGATGGGGCATATTCTACATGAAGGGGATCATGATGGGCATATTTCTACATGAAGGGGATCAGATGGGCATATTCTACATGAAGGGATCATGATGGGCATATTTCTACATGAAGGGGATCATGATGGGCATATTTCTACATGAGGGATCTGAGGGGCATATTCTACATGAAGGGATCATGATGGGGCATATTTCTACATGAAGGGGATCATGATGGGCATATTTCTACATGAAGGGATCATGAAGGGGCAATTCTACATGAAGGGGATCATGATGGGCATATTCTACATGAAGGGGATCATGATGGGGCATATTTCTACATGAAGGGAATCATGATGGGCATATTTCTACATGAAGGGGATCATGATGGGGCATATTTCTACAGAAGGGATCATGATGGGCATATTTCTACATGAAGGGGATCATGATGGGGCATATTCTACATGAAGGGATCATGATGGGGCATATGGGGATCATGATGGGCATATTCTACATGAAGGGATCATGATGGGCATATTTCTACATGAAGGGATCATGATGGGCATATTTCTACATGAAGGGATCATGATGGGCATATTTCTACATGAAGGGGATCATGATGGGCATATTTCTACATGAAGGGGATCATGATGGGGCATATTCTACATGAAGGGATCATGATGGGGCATATTTCTACATGAAGGGATCATGATGGGGCATATTTCTACATGAAGGGATCATGATGGGCATATTTCTACATAAGGGATCATGATGGGCATATTCTACATGAAGGGGATCATGATGGGGCATATTTCTACATGAAGGGATCATGATGGGCATATTTCTACATGAAGGGGATCATGATGGGCATATTCTACATGAAGGGATCATGATGGGGCATATTTCTACATGAAGGGGATCATGATGGGCATATTTCTACATGAAGGGGATCATGATGGGCATAATTCTACATGAAGGGATCATGATGGGCATATTTCTACATGAAGGGATCATGATGGGCATATTTCTACATGAAGGGATCATGATGGGCATATTCTACATGAAGGGATCATGATGGGCATATTTCTACATGAAGGGGATCATGATGGGCATATTTCTCATGAAGGGACATGATGGGCATATTTCTACATGAAGGGGATCATGATGGGGCATATTTCTACATGAAGGGATCATGATGGGCATATTTCTACATAAGGGATCATGAGGGGCATATTTCTACATGAAGGGATCATGATGGGCATATTCTACATGAAGGTCAGATGGGCATTCACAAAGGGGACATGAGGGCATATTTCTACATGAAGGGGATCATATGGGGCAATTTCTACATAAGGATCATGATGGGGCATATTCTACATGAAGGGGATCATGATGGGCATATTCTACATGAAGGGATCTATGGGGCATATTCTACATGAAGGGGATCATGATGGGGCATATTTCTACATGAAGGGATCATGAGGGGGATCATGATGGGGCATATTCTACTGAAGGGTCATGATGGGGCATATTTCTACATGAAGGGGATCATGATGGGCATATTTCTCATAAAGGGGGATCATGATGGGGCATATTTCTACATAAAGGGGGATCATGAGGGGGCATATTTTACATAAAGGGGGATCATGATGGGGCTATTACTACATGAAGGGATCATGATGGTGCATATTTCTACTTGAAGGCTTATGATGGGCATATTTCTATATGAAGGGATCATGATGGGGCATATTTCTACATGAAGGGGATCATGAGGGGGCATTTTTCTCCATGAAGGGGCTCATGATGGGGCATATTTCTACATGAAGGGGATCATGATGGGCATATTTCTGCATAAAGGGGGATCATGATGGGGCATATTTCTGCATGAAGGAGGATATAAATGGGGCATATTTGTGCATGAAGGGGATCATGATGGGGCTATTTTATTGAAGGAATCAGAGGGGCATTTTACTTTAGGGATCATGATGGGCATTTTTCCCTACATGAAGGGATCAGAGGGCATATTTCTATAAGGGGATCATGATGGGCCATATTCCTACATGAAGGAGATCATGATGGGGCATATTTCTACATGAAGGGATCATGATGGGCATATTTCTACAGAAGGGATCATGATGGGCATATTCTATATGAAGGGATCATGATGGGGCATTTTTTCTACATGAAGCGGTTTCATGATGGGCATATTTCTGCATAAAGGGGGGATCATGATGGGGCATATTTCTACATGAAGGGGCTCATGAAGGGGCATATTTCTACATGAAGCGGATCATGATGGTGCACATTTCTGCATGAATGGGAAATCATGATGGGGCATATTTCTATTGAAGGGGATCATGATGGGGCATATTTCTACATGAAGGGGCTCATGATGGGGCATATTTCTATATGAAGGGGAATCATAAATGGGCATTTTTGCACAAAGGGATCATGAAAAGGGTATTTCACAGAAGGGATCTAATGGGGCATATTTCACATAAAAGCAGATCATGATGGTGCACTTTTCTGCATGAATGGACCCATGATGGGGCAAAATTTCTCCCTGAAGGGATCATGATGGGGCAAAATTTCTGCATGAAGGGGATCAGAGGGTTCATATTTTACATGAAGGGGATCATGGGGGCATATTTCTACAAGGATTGAAAGTTATCCTTTTCATGGCTAAAAATGTCACTAGCCAGTAATCACGGTACCCAATATTTTGACAATTTTAGGTCACGGAAAAAGGCAGCGCAACATAATAATAATCTTTATATAGCCTACCCAAAATTCCGCAGACTTTACAGTTTGCACACATTTCGTCATTTCCCCAAAGGGGCTCACAATCTAAGATTCCCATCTGAATGTTTTGGAAGTGGGAGGAAACTGGAGAACCCCGGAGGAAACCCACGCAAAACACGGGGAGAACAACAAACTCCTTGCAGATTTTGTCCTTGGTGGGATTTAAACCCTAGGACCCACGCTGCAAGGCTGTAGTGCTATCCACTGAGCCACCGTGTGCCCCGAGTCAGACTGGAACAGGCAAGCCTTCCGTTTCTCCAAACAGGAATACTGACCAAGGTGCCCTCCTCCCCTTTTCCCCTCTTTTTCCCCCGTCCCCCGGCCATCCACCTGAACAAGGGTAAAATACATTGTGGTTGAGTTTCTGTCTAAAGAACTTTAAATTACAACTGTTTTTTTCCTCCCCTCTTCATTGCCCAACCAATCCCTTGGGAATGACCGAGGCTGGGCTGTGGTAATCTCCCTGTATGGTTCCGGGAAATCCATGCCCTCGTGCTCTCCTGAAAATGCCCCCTTCTTTCATTTGAGCAAGAGCTTTCAAATGCAGAAAACTGGATGGTGACCTAAATTAGGCTTTATCGCCGCTCACCATTTTGGACTCCTCAAAGTTTTAGAAGAGCACATATTCCTGACATCCCTGTCCACTCCTGAGGTCTTAATTGGGAGTCAAACCTGGCCAAACGACGGCCTTGTTTGAGGGTTATTCAACAACTGCCTGCTTCTGCTCACAAATCCTTTCTAACCCAAAACATGTAGAGTTCCCAAAATATGTTTTTGCTCAAAGTTTGTCCAGTTTTCGGTGGTTTTTTTTTTGTGTCCTGGGTAGGGGTTGACGATACGATAATGCAAATATCGGTATCGGCGATTTACTCTATCGGCCCCTTTCATAATTCGTTTTCGATATTTTCGTCTTACGAATACAATGGATTTGTCATGTCACTGTCTGTTTTCCGTCGGTCGGGCTGTCACTGTCATGTCCCCTCGGTCGGGTCGTCAGGAGTCCCGCGGCACTTACCTGGCAGAAGATCTCCGGCGGTCACGGCCTGGACTGCTTCAAGGCCGCCATCCTCTTTCCCCCGGCGTCACTTTCAGTTCTCGCGATAACTGCAGGACTGCTGGGTATCCCCCGTAAAGCAGTCAAGTCCGATGACTCAACCGCCGGGGAACCCGGTAATCACTGTGCTCTTTGCGATGACAGGCTCTGCCTGTCATTGCGATGTAGCAAGCTGGAAAGTCCCCTGGGACTGTCGTTACTTTTGACTGCGTCGGACAGGTGGTTAACTGTTGGTTTTTTTTTTTCTTTTTTTAAAGGAACGATGGCTCGCAGGAATAGAGAGTAATAAAAGAAATGAAAAGTGTTTGTCCTTTTATTTCTTAAAATACTTTTTTTCTTGCTTTGTCTTTTTTTTAAGCATTTAATAACTTTGGGATTAATAATGAATTTGGTGTCTTATTGACACCTCTCCATATAACCCCGGGGTTATTGTCACCGTGCAATCACGGGTTACATTAACCCCTAATTACCCCGCTTTGCCACTGCTACAGGGCAATGGGAAGAGCCGGGTAAAAGTGCCACAATTGGCACACTTTTGATGCGCCAAATGTGGCTGCTGTAGCTTATTACAGGCTGGTGGGGCAAAATCCAGGGCCTTGACAGTCTTTAATACCAGGCCGCAGCAGTCTGCATTTAACTGGCTGGTTAAAAAAAAATTGGGACCCCTACGCCGTTTTTTTTTTTTTGAGGGGATCCCCTATTTTTGTTAAACCCCCCAAGCTAAGCAGACTGCGGGGGCCTGGTATTATCAGGCTTTCAAGTCCATGGGTATGGCCTTAACCACCTGAAAAACCAGGCCCAGCGGTCTGCTTCATCTGGCTGTTTAACAAAAATAGGGGGGACCCCACGCCAATTTTTTTCGAGGGATCCCCTTTTTTGTTAACCAGTTCCCTCTGACGTCACTGATTGTGTCCCTGGCTGACCTGAATGAAAGTGGAACGCAATCAATTAAGCTTTCCACTTCCTCTCCTGTCAGCCAGAGAGGAACTCATTCATTTGGGGGTTTACTGGAGGCTGCAGCATTAGCTGCGGTCCCTGCAGTAAACATTAACCCTTTCTGAAGGATTACACCGTGGACCTGACTGTACACGATTGGTAAGAATAATTTTGCTTTATTATTTTATTTTTATTACAGAAATGGTTTTAGCAGGAAAATAAAATATGGTCAAAAACTGTGTGAATTATTTCAATTAAACTTCTTTTTTATTAAAGTGTGTGTGTTTGATTTTTCTTTCATACAATAGATTAATAATTGAAGTTTGTCTAATTGGACAGCTCTCAATTATTAACCTGGCTTAAAGTGACCTTTCAAATTGCAAGGTCATTTTAACCCCCTTATTAACCCATTCGCCACCGCTACAGGGCAATGGGAATAGACGGGCAAAGTGCCAGAAAGGGCAAATCTAATTAGAGATTTGCCCTTTCTGGGTGTCTGGGGCAGATGTTAGTAGCCGGGGGGGGCCAAAAATAATGGTCCCTCTCTGGGCTATTATTACTGCCCCCACTCACTGGCTTTGTCTGTCTGGTTGCGAAAATAGGGCGGGAGCCCACGCATTTATTTTCAGCAATTTTACACCTCATATATTTATATACATGTCATTAAATTTGTGACACATATATATATATATTTAATATTTATAGTTCATACACTTCTACATAGTATAATAAGCCGCTAATTCAATGCCGGCTTTTTGTGAAAATGCAGAACCCGACATGAAATGACACTTGTTACATAGAGTTAACCATGTCTTTTCAAGTAGTTTTGATATCTGATTTGCACAAACAATTACATGAGTGTAAGTGGCAAAATTTCACACCTGTAGGGGTTAATTAAAGGTGTAAATTCGTAGCAAAAAAGTCCGTTTTTTTTACAACGAATTTACACCTTTAATTAACCCCTACAGGTGTGAAATTTTGCACACATAGACTGATGTAATTGTTTGTGCAAATCAGATTGCAAACGACAATAAAAGACAGGTTAACCCTATGTACACCAAGTGTCATTTCATGTCGGGTGCTTCTGTCTTTTCACAGAAGCCGGCTTTAACCCGCAATTGAATCAGAGGATATTTTACTATTGAAGTGTAAAAACTATACATATATTATATATTATGTCTCAATGACATGTATATATATATAAATATAAATGTATCTATGTGTGTATATTTAGTGTTTACAAGAAATAAAGGTTTTTTTAGTTGAGATATTTTGTTCCCATAGACTTACATTGAACTTCCGCAATCGGAATCGGATATCGACGATAATTTAGTGCTATCGGCGATACAATTTCGATACGATATTTTTAGATATCGAGCAATATCGCTCAACACTAGTCCTGGGTGTCACAGACTGAAATACAGCACTAGAAATTTGCCCAAAAATTAAAAGAAAACAGGCAGACATTTGTCGCAGTGTATCTCCATGGCAGCTCAAATCTGTGTGTGCTCAAAGTTTGCCAGTTTAAGGCGTTTTCTTTTTGCGTCCTGGTGTCACAATAATGAATACAAGCACTAGTTAGCCCAAAAATAAAAATAAACATGGCACCACATTTTCATAGATGGTATCTTCGTGCCAGCTCATATCTGGCAAGCTCAAAGTTTGGCCATTTTAGGCCAAAACATTGTATTTTTTTGCAGTCTGTTAACGTAATATTAAATCTGATAAGGCCAAAAACATTTTTTACCTAAAGTCCAGATAGGTAAAAGTGTTTTTTCAAGCACATATATCACATACAATTTGACTCCCAAATCACCCTTTTGTACTGAACGTTATAATATTCTAATTCCATTACAATGGGCAAGGCACGTGGCAAGGGACAGGGAAGTGGACGTGATGGTGATGGTGCAGGCCGAGGCTGTCGGCAAGCTGAAATTGGCCCACCGAAAACACCCACATCTTCTCGCTGGACCTTAGTGTCTGAAATCCTAAGGGACCATTGGCAAGACAGCACTATTGAAGCCCGAGCAGTGTGAAAAGGTTGCTGGTTGGATAGCGGATAATACTTCCAATTACTTATCCACCACCACCAACACCCTGTTTTCAGCATGGTCAAGTCACAGTAGCTGTGAATCTAGACCCGCATATTCCTACCCTGATCCTCCTTCCCCCCACCATGCTGAGTCTTTGAGACAACTGATCCCACACTCGGACACTCCGAAGACCTGTTCAGTTTTCCATTTTGGAGATTCGTGCCTCCCGCCCGCTCCACTAGAAGCTTGCAAGATGATATTCCATGTAACGATGCACAAAATCTTTGAGCAGCCACGGTCACAAGAGGTGGACGATGAGAACACAATTGCCGGAAAGTCAGGAGGAGGATCAGGTTGGGAAGTGGAAGATGAGGTGGTGGATGATGTAGTAACAGACCCAACCTGGCAGGAGTACATGCAGAGCGAGGACAGCAGAAACACAGGGGAGGTAGGCATCAGACCACTTCAGGCAGGAAGAAACAGTGTGGTGGTCACAGACAGAAGGCGGGCAACCGTTCCCCGTAACACCAACCTGACGGAAGTTGTCAGTCCAACTGTTAGGTCTTTCCGAGTCTGGTTATTTTTTAAAGACTCTGCTGTTTAACCCAAACAGGCCATTTGCAACATCTGTCATGCCAGCATCAGCGGGGGTAAGAAAACTACCAGCCTTACCACCACCAGCATGATCAGGCACATGGCAGCAAAGCACCCTACTTTGGGGCCCAAACCCCGGGCTCCAGGAACAGTGTCTGCGGGTGAACACCACTGCTTCTTCACTGTTGTGCGTGCAAGCCAATCCCCTGTCCACAGTGCATGCGAAGGTGCCTCCTGCCCTGCACCTGCCATTGCCCACAGTCAAATAGCACCATCATCAAACACTCCACGTCCTTGTCCCCAGCGTAGCCTTCAGTTGTCCATACCTCATTATTGGAACGTAAGCAGAAATACGCAGCCAACGCCCCACAGGCCACAGTACTCAATTTCCAATTTCTCGTCTGCTTGCAGTCGAAATGTTGCCTTTTAGCTCATGGAGACAGAAGCTTTCCACAACCTGATGGTGGTGGCAGTCCTCAGGTACTCTGTCCCCACCACCACTATTTCTCCCGCTGTGCCGTCCCGGCATTACACAAGCACATGTCCCACAACATTATCCGTGCCATCAACAATGCAGTTACTGGGAAAGTACACCTAACCAAGCACACATGGACAAGTGCTTGTGGCCAGGGGACGGTACATCTCGCTGATGGCACACTGGGTTAACATAGTGAAGCAGGGACCCAGTCAGACCTTGGGATGGAACACATCCTCCCGACACCAAGGATTGCGGGCCCTACTTCAATTAGGGTTTCCCCTCAAAGCTTCTGCACCTCCTCCTCCTCCTCTTCAGCCTCCATGTGAGAAATGAGCACATCACACGCTGAAGCACTGCAGCACTGCCCAAAACAAAGCGGCAACAGGCTGTGCTAAAGCTAATTTGCTTAGGTGACAAACCGCACAATGCTGAAGAGTTGTTGACAGCTCTAAAAGAGCAGGCAGATGTGTGGCTGACACTGCAAAATCTCCAGCCAGGCATGGTTGTGTGTGACAATGGCAGGAACCTGGTGGCGGCTTTGAGGCGAGCGAACTGACCCACGTACCAATGCCTGGCCCATGTGCTGAACCTCATTGTTCAACGTTTTCTAAAAAGCTATCCGGAGCTGCCAGATCTGCTGGTTAAAGCAAGCCGCCTGTGTGCACATTTTAGAAAGTCAGCTACACTTCAGCCACCCTTGCCATGCTTCAGCAGCGATTGCAGATTCTGGCTCACCGACTGATGTGTGATGCATAATGTTAGAAAGGATTTGTGAGCAGAAGCGGGCAGTTTGAATACCAGCATCAACAAGGGCATCGTTTGTCAGTTTGACTCCACACATAAGACCTCAGGAGTGAACATGGTTGTCAGACATATGTAGCATCTTCTAAAACTTTAAGGAGTCCACCAAGATGGTGAGGGGCGATGACGCATAATTAATGTCACCATCCCACTCATCTTCATTCTGAAAAGCTCTCAGCTCACAATGAAAAGGAGGCATTACAGGCAGAGCACGAGGACATGGATCAAGAACCATACAGGAGATTACACACAGCCCAGCCTCATGCCATCCCAACGTGATTGGTTGACAATGAGGAAAAGAAGGAGGAAGAACAGGAGCTACTTTCATAAGCTATAGACGAGACTACAACCACAAGTGTCATACCATCTTTTCAGCGTGGATGGTGTTAGAAACTCTTAGGGATAGTAACACATGTAGTTGACTGAAAGTCAGTGCAGGCCTGCGGTCTGGGAGACCTAATGGTGCAGGCAACACATATGAAGGAGACCCAAGTTGGAGTAAGAAAATGTCCAAAAATTATTGCTACACACCACTAAAGTGGCATCAATTTCCCCAGAGTAGAAATAGTATAATTGCTCAGCATTTGACTTTTGTCTTGGCTTTTGCACCCCAGTCACAGACAGGGCAGACTAGGAAAAGTTGTTGTTTTTAGTGTGCTGCATTGAAATTGCGTTATTGCAGTCTGTGATGCATTTGCTGTGGCTTCTGTGCCTGCTGTTGCTACTGCTGCTGATGTTACTAACAATTTTTTTAAATGTGGAGACTCCAAGTTGTGTCTTCATTGGGTGGGTTGCCTGTAATGGAAAGGGTGTCAGAGCCCCATTATACTATTTCTTCTCTGGTGAAATTGATGACACTTTAGTTGTGTCTGCCTCTAATTTTTGTAAATGTTTGGACTCCAGGTTGGGTCCTTTTCATGTGTGTTGCCTGAATTTGGCAGGTCTCTCAGAGCACCAGGAATACACCTGTTCACTCATCCACCTGTCAATTTTTAAGCTAGAAATGCTAGTCCAAGCCTGTCCCAGGCCCTGTCCCATGAATCCATGCTGAAACAACTATACTATTTGTACTCTGGGTCAGTTGGGCGATTGGAAAGTTGTGATGCGGGGGAAAACAAGGGTAATTGTGGTGCCACCTCTGAGGACTGCACTGTGTGTGATGTTAAAATGGAGCAAGAGGAGGAGAGACCACTTGAATGGCGCTCTTGCCATCCACTGGATCACATGCTCTTTCTGGCCCTCATCTAACAAGGCATACAGTGTGTGCGGCTACAAAAGAAAGAGAGTCGAGTAGGCCGGCCAGTAACAGATGTTCTCAGTTGTCTTTGGATATGATGAGCAGTGTTTGTTCAGGAAAGCTTTGAGTAACATTACCACGTACCCCACATACACCTCGAGCACCAAGTCTATTCTCACTTCCACCACAACCTTGCTTTTCCCAGTCATATTGGATGTACCCTTCCCCTCTTTTAACCAGCTGTTTAACAACCCTAGTCCAAGAGCTGTCAATAACCTGTCACTAAATTAATAATCAGTATTTATTGGTTAAGATAGTGTGGCTGGACCACATAAGTAGCACAAAAGATTACATGCTGAAATGTGGACTGGTGGCTGGACCACACAATTAGCCCAAAAGATTTAGATGCTGAAGTGTGGACTGGTGGCGTGACCACATAATAAGCATGAATGATTTTGATTATGAAATGAGGCCTGGTACTAGCACCACAGTATTAAACGAAAAACTAGGTCTGAGCTGAAAAAGTAAGTAGATGTGTATGCAAAATGTAAATTGCATATTAACACATGACCATTGCACAGAGAAAACAAAAAACAAGAAACAAATATCCTAAAATAAAATAAAAAATATATTGCAAAAAATGCATGAAGGTAGTAATAATAATAAGGGTATTTGGTAAACATAATTTTGATCAAAAGAATGTACAAGCCATCCCGCCACGTCAAGGCAACCCCTTGTGGGACAGTCCTAACTCTTGTATTAAAAACCTTTCCACTTGTCAAGTGACAAATGTGAACAAGGACAGAGAGACTGAACCCACCAGTAAAAGCATAGGCCAGACAGGATGGATTTCTCAGCTCAGAAGCAGGGCGGTCACACCCTTATATGCACAAGATGCACTAAGAACTAAATGAAAAACTGGGTCTGAGCTGAAAAAGTAAGTAGATGTGTATGCAAAATCTAAATGCATATTAACACATGACAATTGCACAGAGAAAACAAAAAACAAGAAACAAATATCCTAAAATAAAATAAAAAATATATTGCAAAAAATGCATGAAGGTAGTAAATAATAATAAGGGTATTTGGTAAACATAATTTTGATCAAAAGAATGTGCAAGCCATCCCGCCACGTCAAGGCAACCTGCCCTGGAAGGACTCCGTCTCACCTGTGGGAGACTTAACAACTAGCTGCCACAACACCATCCCTTTCAGAGGACCTGCTCAGCAGCGCTGGTCACCCTGACCAGGTACTACAGGTGGCGTCACGACAAACTACACGAACATTTAATCCCCTGTAAATATCCCCCATTTTTGGTGAGCGCCCAGGGCCACGGATCGAGCCGTGGCTGCCCGTGACATCCCCCATAGAAGTCGACGGGCTCGGTGCCGAGTACCCCACGGCCCTGGCGGGCGGCTCATTTACAGGTCACAGAAATGTTCATAGACCACATAACAATGTATATCTGAGAAATGGAGGCCTACAAATTTTGTAAAAGCTTTTTAGTAGTTTTAGAGATCAAAGAAATTCAATGCATACTAGGTATAATGTATGGCTGAGAAATGTAGCTCAGGAAAATGTTTTAATGGTTTTTGGGTGTGTTATATAACACAAAAATGGTCAACAAAGAACATAATAATTGATGGATCAATATATATTACAGTTTTTGAGCCCTCACAAAAAAATGCAGTTATTTATTTGCCAACAGACTGCACAGGCCTAATCCCTGGATTCTGTCACTCTTCCTACGACTCTCTCTCCCTTCCTTGGCTAAATGCAGATTGTATGTGCTGCAAACGATTAACACTTAGAAGGGGTAGTTAGTTTGATGGCTCAGCTTTAGCACCAGTATCAAGACTACAAGCACTCACTCCCTCCAACATGAAGTGTCACAGAGCTGTGCAATGGCGTCAATGTGTCGAGCAAGGTGGTGCCACTGTCACACGGCCAGCCAATCACAGTAATGACACAACTAAGATGGCTATGGTATTACAGTGACTCCCAGGTAATCTCATGCTTATGGATGTGTAACATTCAAAAGACAAAAAAATGTTGAATGTTAGCTTACTGACCGAGCACCCAGCCCCCACCAGGTGGTGATTTTAATTACACCAGGTCCCTACTTTACCCATAAATGCAGGCATTACTGACAGAGGTGCATATTCACCCAGAAATTCAGATATCAGCCTAATAGAGGTATGTTCACATTAGGTCAGGGACTCACCAGAATTGAGACCACCTTGACGATGGTTGGTGGGCTTTAAAATGTTTGGCCAAATGTTTATACTAAGCGTCTCAAATTTTTCCTTATACTCCAAACCATATTGCTATTCAAAATTTCATGTATTCTATGTTGTCATGCTTCAGTATGCTTGAGTGCAGCCTTTTTTTGTATGGATGTGTAACAGGCGCCAAAGATGCGGGCGGGGATTCAAGTTTTCGCTCAAACACCACCCATTGCTCGCCTAGAAACTATCAAACCAAGCACTGTGATACTCGAGTGATAACTGCCGCCTGTGAATGTGAGATCATGAGTTTGTATCTTGGGGAACATGATCATAAGAGAAAGAATTTATTTATTTAATTTACGCCAGAGAAGAGAAGTGCGGCCTCGCCCAACGATGTGGAGGGACCACTTAGCAATGGCTACTTTGGAGAGAGGTGAGTGTTTGAAGTAAAAAACAAACACCAAAAAAATAAATAAAGCAGGCTAACTATGTTTTTGATATAAATGGCATAACCAATCAAATAACAGGTTATTTTATAACACTTTTAGAACTCTTTTTACTAAAAAAATGTGATTAGAAAAAGACCAGTCCAAAAAGTTTAAAATAAGAAAGTGCATGGTAAAATGTCTTTGAGAAAGGGATTCACTCTATGAATGATATTAAGATGCAGGATGTTCCATTTAGCCACAGATTTAAGATGACTGAAGAGTTCTTAGCGGGCAGAACATATACTGCTGATTGAAGACTTTTTTTTTACATATGGAATAAATGACCAGAGCTCTTGGGTCAAACAATACAGATCAGGAATGAAAGGATTCTTATTTCCAATCAAGTGACAATTACAGGTTATCAGCTGGAGAGAAGATCAGAAATTACTTTTTTTTTCAATTGCTTTCCTTGGCATGCATTACCGTATGTTAGCCAAGAGATTATATGTGTCAAATTCCGCTTAGGCCTTTTGAAATAATTGAGCGTGATTATTTTAGCTGGATGTGATGCTATAAAACGAATGCATGTCAGAAATTTCTTTCATTCTTTAATTCCAGCCAATGATATCGGGTCTCTATCAAATACAATATATTTAAGAAAAAAATATTAAATGATTTGTTATCTATCTATCTTTAATCATAGCCAAAAATTGTTAGAATCCACTGGGACCTGTAAATTTTATGCCATTCAACTCAAAGTCAATTTGCATCACATCCATTCACTCATCTCCAAAATATAATTAATTGGGTATATGCAAATCAACTTTGAGTCAAATTTAATTTAATGAAATTTGCACTTCTGGTGGATTCAATCAATTTGCTATTCAATTCATACAAATCATCAAACAATGCCAAGTGCCATTGTACAGAATGCTGAAGATTTCATCATAAAGGCCTCATGCGCGGGCTCACGGGCTGCCCCATACTACCACTTTTACATCACATGGTAACGTGCAGCCAAACAGAAGGGATTATCAGAGCCATTACAAAAGCTAAGGTAGTGAAAGCAGCAGCCATTTAGGTTTCAGAGCTTTTAGAGAGAGGATGTCAGAGTTTAAAACTCATCTTTTATGCTCGTGCAGACGACCATATGTTCAGTTCGAGTACGATCCAACAAAAAATCAGATCGCACTCAGACCAATGTTATTCTATAGGGCCATGCACCTTTCCGAATTTTCCTCAGACCAAGACTGCCAAAGGAAAAAAATCACAAAATTTCTCTTGAATGAGAAAACAAGCAGTCATCTTCACCTAGCCTTAAGGCCCCTTCTGTTAGGGTTCGAGTTCCCACTCCTGCACAAGGGGAATCTCGACCTGTTCCCGCTGCGGTCCCCCATCCTTCTTCAGTGGTTCCTGCTCAGCAGAAATGTTGGTCCCAGCGTCTTGCCCGGCCCAGTACTGTGCAGAGACTTGTTGCTGCAACCAGTGTTGGAGCAGACAGATTTGGGACTGAGTCCTTTGTTGCTTCATCTGAGCATGCCAAGGGCAAGATCTCCCATTGGAGATCAGGGGTCACATGCTCAGATACAGCTGCCCCTCCTATTGGTCCTTCAGGAAGGTCCTGTGGCTGTTGATGTTCTGAAGCAGCTTCCCATTGGTCCTTCCTGGAAGGTCTTTTTCTCGTGGCTGCTATAAAAGGCTGTCCTTACCACATGGTCCATGCGCTAGTATCAACCGTTATATGCTTTGCGCCAGTATGGTCATGCGTGTGTGTGGTTAGGGCGGCTGAAATACGCTATTACAATACCGACCTAATCGGTGAGGAGCATGATATGCTAGCTGGTCAGGGTCGGTGTCTTAGATGCCTTAGATTACCGGCATAACCAGTGAGGAGTTTGATTGCCGTATTCAGGGCCTGGCATTCAGACGCCATAGATTGCGGGTGACTCCCACGAGGACATTAGCGCATGATCACTTTCTATGTTCGCTTAGCAGTCAACTGTGTACCTGGGTGCCTAACAGGACACAGAAGTTTGTCTCAGCGGCTCTGTGACGCAACAGGGTTCGCTTTCAATGCTAGACAGCGCCCTAGAGTGTTTACTTTGCGACTCAGTGGTGTTAACTGAGTTTGCACACATCGCCATATAGCGCTGCGGCACTCCTTCTAGCGGCTCTGTGGAATAACAGAGTTCGCACATATTGCCACAGCGCGTTACGGCGTTTATTTTGGCGACTCTGCGGGATAACAGAGTTCGCTTCTTGCGCCATATTACTAGCAGCAGGCTCAGCCTGCACGGTGAACCCCGGGCTGCGAACGCACCTCTCTACATCTTATATTTGGTGCGTTCCGCAGACCCTAACATAATACTAGCGCCAGGGTCTGGCTAGTAAAATGGCAGATGAACAGTGTTTACAGCTGTACATCCAGCAGCTGGAGGGTAGGTTGGCGGCTCTTGAGCGCGCAACCCCAGCTGTGGATGTTACCGCAGTCGCTGTTCAAGCTGCTAGCGTAGCTGCAGCCAGTTTGTCCTCTTCCACCTCTGTCCCTATATTGTCCCACCTCCCGCTTTCAGACAAGTTTGCTGATGACAGCAAGCAATGTCGGGGATTCGTGAGTCAGTGCTCCATACACCTCGAGCTTCTGGCTGCATGTTTCCCCACGGATCGGGCACAAGTGGGCTTTGTAATAGCTCTTCTGTCGGGCAGAGCGTTGGAGTGGGCAACGCCGCTGTGGGAGCGCGACGACCATGTGGTGCAGAGCGCTTCTCGTTTTCTGGAGGCTCTGAAAAAGGTTTTTCTAGGACCTCAGGTCATCCACGATACGGCGCTCCAACTTCTGGCAAGTACCCAGGGTTCGGCTTTGGTCAGCCATTTTGCTGTCCAATTTCAGACTCTGGCCTTGGAATTAGAGTGGTCAGATAAAGTCCTCATTCCCGTGTTCTGGAGAGGAGTGGCGGGTCATGTGAAAGACGCCTTGGCTACCAGGGAGATTCCTGCCACACTGGAGAAGCTTATCGCTATTTCCACCCGCGTTGACCTCCGTTTCCATGAGCGGAGGCTGGAACATGACCAGTGTAGGCAGAGGGTTCGGTTGGCTCCTTCCTTCGCCACCCCTCTGGAGTCGCCCGTTCAGGCGCCCGACCTTCAGGAGGTTGCTCCTGCGGGATCTAAATCTCGGGTCACTCGTCCATCCCCGATTTGTTATATTTGCCAGCAGCAGGGACATTTTGCCAACCGATGTCCACAGCGGCTGAATAAACGCTCGCGCCCAGTAACCGTAGGAACAGGGTCACTGGACGCCATGAGTTTTGCCCCCAAAGTGCTCCTCAAGGGGATAATTACCCACGGTTCTACCACCCTACTTGTCAAGCTGTGTGTGGATTCTGGGGCATTGAGGAATTTTATGCTGTCCTCCTTTGCTTCTCGCCACACCATGCCTTTGGTGTTGCTGGCTGAACCAGTGTCGGTACGGGTGTTGAATGGAGCAATTCTGCCCACACAAATCAACTATCAGTCTGTCCCACTCACCTTGTCTATGTCTCCTTCCCATTAGGAGAATATATCATTTTTTATCCTCCCTGAGGTTATAGATGAGGTTTTGTTGGGATTACACTGGCTTCGCCACCACTCTCCCCATATTGAGTGGTCTTCAGGGAGAATTCTGGATTGGGGTAATTTATGTAAAGGCAGATGCATTAGGGACAGCGTGCAGGTCACCACCACTGAGATACCCATAGACCTCTCTCCTCTTCCCAAGGTCTATTGGTCCTATGCCGATGTTTTCTCGAAGAAGGCTGCGGAGACTCTTCCACCTCACCGCCCCTATGACTGTCCCATCGACCTCTTGCCTGGAGCTGAGCCTCCTAGAGGAAGGGTTTATCCCCTCTATCTTCCTGAGAGAGAGGCCATGTCCCAATATATTCAGAAGAACTTGGCAAGGGGATTCATTAGGAAGTCGGTGTCACCAGCGGGAGCTGGGTTCTTCTTTGTGCAGAAGAAGAACGGAGAATTACGTCCGTGCATTGATTATAGGGGTCTCAAGTTATCACCATGAAAAATAAGTATCCTTTGCCGCTAATCTCTGAGCTCTTTGACAGGCTTCGGGGAGCAAGGGTATTTACTAAGCTAGACCTGCGGGGTGCGTATAACGTGATTCGCATCCGTGAGGGGGACGAATGGAAGACGGCATTTAACACCAGAGATGGGCATTACAAATATCTGGTAATGCCCTTTGGGCTCTGTAATGCCCCAGCTGTCTTCCAAGACTTTGTGAACGACATCTTCCGGGATATGTTGACCACCTCAGTGGTAGTCTATCTGGATGACATTCTCATCTTTTCTCCAGATATGGCCTCCCACCGGAGAGATGTCTGCAAGGTCTTCGACCTCTTGCGAGCAAATTCCCTATATGCGAAGTTGGAGAAGTGCATATTTGAGCAGGAGTCTCTACCTTTCCTGGGCTATATCATCTCCGCCCAGGGATTGGCTATGGATCCTGTCAAACTACAGGCTGTAATGGATTGGCAAGAACCCCACTCCCTTAAAGCGGTGCAGCGCTTTATGGGGTTCATCAACTACTATCGCCAATTCATTCCCCACTTCTCTATTTTGGTAGCTCCCTTGGTAGCCCTCACCAAGAAGGGAGCTAATCCCAAGTTGTGGTCAGAGGAGGTCACCAAGGCGTTCTCCTCCATCAAGTCGCATTTCACCAGTGCTCCCATCTTACATCGCCCCGATGTCGATAAACTGTTTATTTTAGAGGTGATGCCTCTTCTGTTGGTGCTGGAGCAGTCCTTTATCAAAAGGATGCCAAGGGTCAGAAGCATCCCTGCTTCTTCTTTTCCAAGACCTTTACACCAGCAGAGAGGAATTATTCCATCGGGGACAGGGAGTTACTGGCTATGAAGTTGGCTTTCTCCGAGTGGAGACATCTTCTGGAGGGGGCTCGCTCACCCTTCCAAGTATTCACGGACCACAAGAACTTGGTGTATTTGCAGACAGCCCAGCGGCTAAATTCCCGTCAGGCCAGATGGTCCTTGTTCTTCTTCCCGGTTCCATTTCACCCTCCATTTCCTCTCCGGTGAGAAGAACATTCGCGCCGACGCTGTATCTCGCTCCGTGGTGTCCTCTGAGGAGGTGGAGGAGGAGCCTCGGCTTATTGTCCCCACAGAGAGCCTAAGAACGGTGGCTCCGGTTTCGCTTGAGTTCTGTGCCTCCGGGCAAGACTTTTGTGCCCACCAATTTGCGACCGGAAGTACTCTCTTGGGCACATTCGTCCAGGGTGGGTGGACATTTTGGGACAAAAAGGACTTCTGAGTTGCTGGCGAGGACATACTGGTGGCTGCAGATGGCCCGTGACGTCAGGGAGTATGTTCAGGCGTGCGTCTCCAGCGCCAAGAATAAATCCCCTCGACAATGGCCGGCTGGGCTACTTTTCCCTTTGTCGGTGGCAGACAGGCCCTGGGAGATGGTCGGGATGGATTTTGTGGTGGGCTTACCCTAGTCTTGGAGCTGCACCATCATCTGGGTGATAACCGACCACTTCTCTAAAATGGTGCACTTGGTGCCGTTACCACAGTTACCATCTGCACGGGCCTTGGCAGCATTATTAATTAGGCATATTTTCCGCCTACACGGTATGCCAGACAAAATTGTCAGTGATCGAGGTCCGCAGTTTGCGTCTCGATTCTGGAGAGAGCTGTGTCGTTTACTCAGCATTGAGTTGAATCTCTCATCTGCATACCATCCCGAGATGAAAGGGTTGGTAGAGAGGGCCAACCAGACCTTGGTCACATACTTGCGACATTTTGTCTCTGCCAGGCAGGATGACTGGACATCCTTGCTACCGTGGGCTGAGTTCACTCTAAATAGTGCTGTGGCTGACTCCACCGGACGACCCCATTCCTCCTGAACTACGATCAGCATCCGCGGGTACCAGTGCCCATGCCCGTGTCTTCCGCCGATTCCAGGGTGGCAGACTGGGCTGTGGAGGCACGGGACATTTGGGACCGCACCCAGGATGCCATTCAGGCCTCCAAAGAGAGGATGAGGTCTTCGGCCGATGCCCATCGGCGGCCCGCTCCTACATTTGCTCCGGGTGACCTAGTGTGGCTCTCTGCCCGAAACATCTGGCTACATGTAGAGTCCACCAAGTTGGCACCTTGCTTTTTGGGTCCCTTTAAAGTTCTTGAGCAGGTGAACCCGGTGGTTTACCGCCTAGCCCTTCCGCCTCGCCTTGGTATCACTAACACCTTTCACGTGTACCTCCTGAAACCCGTGGCCATTTCCCGGTTTTCCGAGTCATCTGCCAGGACGTCGGGTTCATCTACCCACAATCATGAGGTGAACGCCATTGTTGGGTGCAAGGTGGTACGAGGCAAAAAATTTTATTTGGTGGATTGGAGGGGTTATGGGCCTGAGGATAGGTTCTGGGAGCCTGCCGAGCATGTTCATGCTCTGCAGCTCATCACTGCCTTTGAGCGCAGCGAGGCCCAAAGAGGGGGGGAAGATAGGGTTCGAGTTTCACTCCTGCACAAGGGGAATCTCGACCTGTTCCCCTGCGGTCCCCCATCCGTCTCCGGCCGCAGTGGTTCCTGCTCAGCAGAGACGTCAGTCCCAGCGTCTTGCCCGGCCCAGTACTGTGCAGAAACTTGCTGCTGCAACCAGTGTTGGAGCAGGCAGATTTGGGACTAAGTCCTTTGTTGCTTCATCTGAGCATGCCCAGGGCAAGATCTCCCATTGGAGATCAGGGTCACATGCTCAGATACAGCTGCCACTCCTATTGGTCCTTCAGGAAGGTCTTGTGGCTGTTGATGTTCTGAAGCAGCTTCCCATTGGTCCTTCCTGGAAGGTCTTTTTCTCGTGGCTGTATAAAAGGCTGTCCTTACCACACGGCCATGCGCTAGTATCAACCGTTATATGCTTTGCGCCAGTATGGTCATGCGTGTGTGTGGTTAGGGCGGCTGAAATACGCCATTACAATACCGACCTAATCGGTGAGGAGCTTGGTATGTTAGCTGGTCAGGGTCGGTGTCTTAGATGCCTTAGATTACCAGCATAACCGGTGGGGAGTTTGATTGCCGTATTCAGGGCCTGGCATTCAGACGCCATAGATTGCGGGTGACTCCCGCGAGGACATTAGCGCATGATCACTTTCTATGTTCGCTTAGCAGTCAACTGTGTACCTGGGTGCCTAACAGGACACAGAAGTTTGTCTCAGCGGCTCTGTGACGCAACAGGGCTCGCTTTCAACGCTAGACAGCGCCCTAGCGTGTTTATTTTGCGACTCAGTTGTGTTAAGTGAGTTCGCACACATGGCCATATAGCGCTGCGGCACTCCTTCTAGCGGCTCTGTGGAATAACAGAGTTCGCACATATTGCCACAGCGCGTTACGGCGTTTATTTTGGCGACTCTGCGGGATAACAGAGTTCGCTTCTTGCGCCATCTTACTAGCAGCAGGCTCAGCCTGCACGGTGGACCCCGGGCTGCGAACGCACCTCTCTACATCTTATATTTGGTGCGTTCCGCAAACCCTAACACCTTCATATACCCATGTTTCCAGTGCATGTCGTATCTATTTTTTTTCTCGGATTCCAGATGTACCTATTATAATGTATGCTTCTGTGTACGTGTCCGTGTCTTTACAGGGACGCATGAATGACAAGGGACAATACAAGTCTATGGGTCTGTGGAAAGCACGTACATCCACGTGCTGTACAGTACTTGTTTAACAGTGCAAAGTATTGGAGAAGCTATGTCATTTATTTTTTTTTACCATACAGGAAAAACGCTAATGACATGCTGATCCAAAACACTGATGACACGGGTACTATTTTTTCCAGTGCAGGCTTTATAAGGACATGTGAAGGAGGCATTAGGCTACGTTTCCACAATGAGTTTTTACACTCAGGGCCGGCGTCAGCACCCGGCACACCCGGGCAAGTGCCGGGGCCCTGAGCAGGCCGAGGGCCCACTCGCCGTCGGGCACCCCAGCGCCCGTTAGCCGTGTCAGTGCTGCCACTGGGCCCCCCCCGCTTGCTCAGGGACCCGGCAGCAGCCGGCGCAATACTTACCTCTCCCATGCCTCCGCTGCTGCAGCTCCAAGCTCCAGGGGGCGCCTGCGCCGGCGCTTCCTCTCTCACAGCAGCGCCGCTGAATTACGTCATCATTCAGCTGCCGGCTGTGGCAGAGAGCGCGCGGACGCCGGACAGGTGAGGCGTGTGTGTGCCTGTGTGTGTATGTGCCTGCGTCACTGCGTGTGTGTATGTGAGAGAGTGCTGCCTGCGGTGCTGTATGTGTGATGGTGGTGGGGGGAGGCAGTGATGGTGGTGAGGAGGCAATGATAATGATGATGGGGAGGCAATGATAATGGGAAGGCAATGATGATGATGATATTAATGGGGAGGCAATGATAATGGGAAGGCAATGATGATGATGATATTAATGGGGAGGCAATGATAATGGGAAGGCAATGATGATGATGATATTAATGGGGAGGCAATGATAATGATGATGATGGGGAGGCAATGATAATGGGAAGGCAACGATGATGATGATATTAATGGGGAGGCAATGATAATGATGATGATGGGGAGGCAATGATAATGGGAAGGCAATGATGATGATATTAATGGGGAGGCAATGATAATGATGATGATGGGGAGGCAATGATAATGGGAAGGCAATGATGATAATGATATTAATGGTGAGGCAATGATGATGATAGGGAGGCAATGATGATGATGATGATGGGCAGGCAATGATGATGAGGGAGACAATGATGATGATAATGGGCAGGCAATGATGATGATAATGGGGAGTCTTTCCACAGCGCCCTTTCCTGAGCCGTAAGAGTTAAGAACGCAGCACAGTGTAGAGGAGAGCTCCATATTTTGTATGGAGCATTATATGTGGTCCAGTATTCTGTATGGAGCATTATATTGGGTCCAGTATTCTAAATGGAGCATTATATGGGGGATGGAGGGGTGACATCCTGCATGGGGTATTATATGGGTGATGAGGGGGAGACTATGTGGTGCCCATAATATTGTATGGAGGACTGTACTGTCCAGTCTGTACTGTGCGCTGTGAGGATTTGGCGGTTTTTGAGCTATTGTACAATTTACAATAGCTATCAGTCATGTAATGGAAGAGAAGTGTACTATACCCATATTTCTCTGCAGTACCTGTGCATCATGGATCGTGGTCTGTGTTAAGGGGGCCCACTGAGACTCTTTCGCTCGGGGCCCATAAAAACCTGGAGCCGGCCCTGTTTACACTGCATATTTTTAAAAAAATGCAAGTAACCTATTTTGGGTGAAGGAATGGTGTAGAAATCTCCAACATCAAAAACTTACCCAAAGCTCATCGTTGGAATGTACTGTAGCTTTATGTCACGTTCACATGTTGAATATTTGGCCAGTATTTTACATCAGTATTTTAAACTAAAACCAGGAGTAGGTGATAAATACAGAAGTGGTGACATATTTCTATTATACTTTTCCTCTGATTGTTCCTTTCCTGGTTTTGGCAAACAAAAACTGAGGTTAAAAAGTCACCAAATACTTAGCCTGTGGACCAACTGCAGACAGCATTTGATGTGCTATTGTAGTACTGAAGATAGAAAATGGGAGTGGTAGTCTGTGAATAAAGCCACATTCACGTGTTCAGTATTTCGTCAGTATTTTATTTCAGTATTTGTAAACCAAAATTAATATTGGAACAATCAAAGGAAAAGTATAATAGCTTACAAATACTGATGTAAAATACTGGCCAAATACTCAACATGTGAACGTGACATAAGGCTACGTTCTCACCATGAGCTTTTGGTGAGATTGTGATGTTCGGGACCCAAACGCAACCTGAACTTGACCCCGGACTGCGAACCTTATATAAGTCAATAGGGACCCAAAATTCAGTGATGTAAAATGGTCAGAGTAAGGGATAGGGGTTAGTGATGGGCAAACCCCCCGATGTTCGGGATCGGCGGGTTCGCCCGAGGTTTTTGTAAAGTTTGAGTTCAGGGCTGGAGATGACGCGAACTTGCATCTGAACCCCGAACTTGCATTTTACAGATATGGCCAGCCCATTATAATTATACTTACCTATGCAGTGTTCATGCGGTGACGTCACCGCACGAACACTCCCGGAAAAAGCCAAAGACTGCTGAGTACAGTGAATACTGATGGCAGTTCATGAGTGGCCCCGGAAGCAGATGCGGCAGCCGGACTGGATGACGCATCGCCGGACAGGAGGATGCGTCGCTGGATAGGAAAGTATAATTAATGGCCCTGGACTCGAACCAGACCCAAACTGTAACATGGGTTTTCCACGGAAACCCGTGTTCGGGACCGTATGACCGAACACATAGTGTTTGGTACGGTCCCGAACTTTACAGTTCAGGTTTTCCCATCCCTAATAGGGGGCTGCATTAGAAAGAAAAATGGGGATAAGAGCAGGATAACTGCTGTGCAAACAAATGTGAATAGGCAAATTACTTAAAGGGGTTCTGTCACCATAGTAATCATGGTAATATAGGAAGTAAATGAATAACATAACATTTTTAACAGCACTTTCACAGAAACTGAGGCTTGCTACCAACAGTCCAGTTAAAAATGTCAGTGACAGAGCATGGGTAAAGTACCCCTGCAGAAGCATCTTAAAAATTTTACCTACACTGCATGGGGCACAGTACCCCTACAGCACCAAAATGTCAGCTCTAGTAGCGTACTTTACAAATGCCACCTGTTGTGAATGTGTTAGAGATGACTTCGGAGCTGGGGCTCCCTCTGGTGGTTGCTGAGGGTATTGAACCTATGTTGAACAGCAAAAGTCCATCACCTGCAATTGATGAATGGTTATCAGGGGGGATGGACTGGTCTGATATAAGTGAGCTGACCTCCCATGATCCTCGCCGGTGATCAATTGTTACTTCCTGGTCTTGGTTGGAATTCAGCTTGCTTTCTGCTGTCTCCTGCTATCATTCAGATAAGTTACTTTCAGTTTTTTTTCTGTGGTTTGATTTTCCTTGTTCCTTTTCCTTGTTCCTTTTGCTGCCTTGCTTTTTTTAGTTCAGCCGGGTCCCCTTTGGGGGCTTGTGCTGGTCTCTGTTCTCTTTTTGTATTTGTTCATTTACTCAGTTCTTGTGATTTTTTACTGCTGGGTAGCTGCGTGTTCACACCAGAGATCTGATATAGGTGGTAGAGACCGTGTGGTCTCAGCATTTTTGGAATCAGAAGTGTTGGAGTTTTTCCTAGGGTTTTTCTGGGTTGTAGACAGTATTCTCTCCTATGCTGTCCTATCTAGACAGTTTTGGGCCCCAGCATTTGCTCATTCTATTTTCTGTCTGCGTTCGTGTTTTCATCTTGTCTAATCGCCATTATATGTTTGGGGCTTCCTATTACTTTGGGGCTCTACTCCGGGGCAGTTAGCTTTCCTCTTTCCATCTTCAGGGGTAGCTAATCTCTCCGGCTGTGACGAGGCGTCTAGGGCTCCGTAGGAACGTCCCATGGCTGCTTCTAGTTGTGCGGTTAGTTTAGGGGTCTGCAACCTATTAGATCCCAACCTCTCTGGTGTTTGGCTGCCTTTGCGGTTTTTTGCTCCTGCCCTCCTCAGCTACCAAATCATAACAGCCACCGATGAAAAGCTGGTAGTATGATCTTGGATCATGTATGCGCTCACCTTGAGGCTTGGTACCTCCAGTCTAATTAAAAATTTCACCCACCGAGCATGTTTTCTCATTCTCCCGTGACAAAGTCACTGGTTAAGTGTTGGAGAGGACATATGTGTCACTACACTTAATGGCGTCAGTGATGTAAAACCCAGAGTATTTTCCTCCAGCACACTACATGCTGTGAGGTTTAAGCTAAGTTCCGTATTGGCTGGTTTTTATGTGGATATATAAAGAGTGGGTGGGAGGGTGTCCACCTTATCTCCACCTGCAGAGCTGGCATCGCTGTGTGCTGAAAGGTCCTGTGTGATGCCACAGTCATGTGATCAGTCACATGGGAGAAGAGTCACATGGTCTGGGGCTTAAAGAGCTTGGCCCAGAGGCAGTCTTTGGTCAGAAAGACTGGAGAGATGATTCTCCAGTGGTTTTTGTCTTGTGGAGGAAAGACTGAACCTGTATTGCTCCAGAGCGGAATGTTACCCACAACGTATGGACTATGTTACAGCATTTTTTTTTGTTGTTTTCCTGTTTTTCCCTGAAGGGCTGTGTCTATTGTCCCCTTCTGGTTTTTTCATGCAGCCATATCATAAACCAACTGAAGACTTAAAGAGACAGTGTTCCTGTTTTTCTACCGCCGTGTACCACCAAGTGAGTTGAACTACCACACCCCATAAAAGCTATTAACAAATTTCACCCAAAGAGCATGTTTGCACATTTCCCCACAGAAGCTGATTACAAAGTTCACGTGCACACAATAGGGCACAGTATCCCAAAAGGCAGGGTTGCAGAGTACACACAGCAGCTTAACGGTACAGTACTCCCACAGATATGGGTTAAAAAAAATACACACAGTGGTTTTTGACACAGTAATCCCACAGATATAGATTAAAGAATACACATAGTGGCTTTTGGCACAATGCTATCACAGGCATGGTTGCATAAGAGTAGAAAAATATGTTGCGATACACATCACTCCCACTGACACAGTTGAACATTATAAAAACTTTTGGTTATGCACGGTACTATCACAGACAGGGGTGCAGAGTACATAGAGAGTATTTTTGGAAAATCGTGCACACGCAAAACCTAATACTGTCCCTATGCTAAGCAGAGCAGAAATAAATAATACGAATCTTAAACCAGTAGAACAGGTCAAAGTGGAGGATGGTTGATGTGGACAGGTGGATTAGCCTGTGTGTGATCATACCACCTGCCGTACTAAACACACATTCTGACATGACACTTGCCGCAGGGCAGGCCAGCACCTCCAAGGCATAAAGGGCAAGTTCAGGCCATGTGTCCAATTTGGAGACCCATAAGTTAAATGGGGCAGACATGGAGATGTGTGGACACCTACTCTTCCACCATGTTGTTGAAACGTTGGCTCCTGCTAATACTGACCCTATTACATGGTGGTGCTGTATGTTGTGGCATGCTTATAAAGTTTTGACACATTTCTGCCATGCTAACCCTGCTTTCCAAGGTGCTGGTGGTACCTCAGCTGCATTGGCAGCCTCTGCCTTGTCCTTCCACTGAGCTTCCAGGGTCAGGTGGTAAAGCTATAGGTAGTTGCTCTACAAGCGTCAGTTTGTATTCAATTATTTGGTGCTCCCGCACTAGTGACGGAAGTAATGATGGTACTTTGTCCTTGTAACGGGGATCCAGCAAAGTGGCCACCCAGTAATCTGCACTGGAAAAAATATGGGCAACTCGGTGGTTGTTGCACAAGCGCTGCAGCATGAATTGGCTCATGTGTGCCAGACTGCCCAGAAGCAAAAACAAGCTGTCCTCAGTGGGAGGTGTATCATCTGGGTACTCTGTATACCCCAGCAACACTCCAATGATGCCCATGGGCTGAACAGTTGGGTACCTGGCCGCTGTTGGGACAGCAACTCATACTCCAAGCCATGTGTGGATGACAGGCCTGATAACGGCATAAATTGGCCTTGGTCCTCCTGCTCCTCCTTCTCCTGTGCCACCACCTCATCCATCATGGCCTGAAGTGTTTTTTGCAGCAGGAATAGAAATGGTATAGTAAAGCTGATAAGGGAGTCACATGTGAAATGGTGTTGACCTGCAGAGCAAATCAGCTGTGCATGCTGCAGCTGAAATTCCACTATTGCCTGCTGCTGTTTGCACACCAGGCAGGCAAAAGAAAAATCACAACATTCCAACAGCCCAAAAATTAAACATGACTGTCTACCTCACAAAGTGTGTGTCTTAAAAAAGAAATACAAATTTTCTGTTGCAGATACTGGCTTGTTGGCTTTTTACATCCTGTTTGACAACTACACGTGCCACAACAATACTGTGGGTTGTTGTCTCTTTGTACTTTCCAAGTATGTACCCACCCATGTAGTATTTGTTATTACATCCATTTTGTTAACAAAGGAGGGAATGGTGTGTAAAAAATAATAGGAAAGAAAAATTAAATACGTATGTTTATTTTTGCATACCTGTTCTACTAGCATATTTGACAACCATACATGCCACGACAATACTGAGGGATATTGCCACATTCTGCTTTCTGTGCTTGTACCTACCAACATAACAATTCTATTTACAGTATTTTTGTCAGAAGGTGAAAAATAGTGATTAAAAAATAGGAAAGAATCTACATTTATATTACTGTGTTTCTATTTTATCAGACCAATTTAGCAACCATGCACACCATAGCCTTAGCCATTAAAAATGCCTTAAAACATTTTCTCTCTCATTATTCTGGCATTTGGCAAATATTAATAATTATGGTAATCCTAATTATTATTATTATTATTATACATTTTTATAGCGCTATTTATTCCATGGCGCTTTACATGTGAAGAGGGGCAAATATAGACAAGTACAGTAAACATGAGCAATACAAGGCACACACAAGTACAGAAGGAGAGAGGACCCTGCCCGCAAGGGTTCACAGTCTACAGGGATGGGTGAGGATACACTAGGAGAGGTAGAGCTGGTCGTGCGGTGGTTCAGTAGACTGATGATCACTGCAGGTTGTAGGCTTGTCGGAAGAGGTGTGTTCCAGAGTATGGTAGAGGCACGGGAGAAGCTTTGTATGCGGTTGTGGGAAGAAGAGATAAGAGGGGAGTAGAGGAGGAGATCTTGAGAGGATCGAAGGTTGCGTGTGTGTATGAGCCGGGAGACCATGTCACAGATGTATGGAGGAGACAGATTGTGGATGGCTTTGTAGGTCATGGTTAGGGTTTTGAACTGGAGCCTCTGGACGATAGGAAGCCAATCAAGGGCTTTGCAGAGAGGAGAGGCTGGGGAATAAACAGGGAGACAGGTGTATTAGTCGGGCAGCAGAGTGCAGGATGGATTGGAGTGGTGCCAGAGTGCTAGAGGGAAGGCCAGAGAGTAGGAGGTTGCAGTAGTCGAGGCGGGAGATGATGAGGGCATGCACTAGTGTTTTTGTAGTTTCATGGTCAAGGAATGCACGGATCCGGGAAATATTTTTGAGTTTGAGACGGCAGGAGGAGGCAAGGGTTTGGACATGTGGTTTGAAAGAGAGGGCAGAGTCGAGGATCACTCCGAGGCACCGAGCATGCGGGACTGGGGAAAGTGAGCAGCCATTGACATTGATGGACAGGTCTGGTGGGGGGGTAGAGTGAGATGGGGGAAAGATGATGAATTCTGTTTTGTCCATGTTCAGTTTTAGAAAGCGAGCAGAGAAGAAAGCAGAAATAGCAGACAGACATTGTGGGATTTTTGTCAGTAAGGAGGTGAGGTCAGGTCCAGATAGGTAGATCTGCGCGTCGTCGGCGTAGAGATGATACTGCAAACCATGGGATTCTATGAGCTGTCCCAGGCCGAGGGTGTAGATGGAGAAGAGTAGGGGTCCTATAACTGAGCCTTGGGGAACACCGACAGACAGGGGGCGAGGTGAGGAGGTGGTCTGGGAGAGGGAGACACTAAATGTTCGGTCTGTTAGGTATGATGAGATCCAGGATAGGGCCAAGCCTGTGATGCCAAGAGATGAGAGAATCTGTAGCAGGAGGGAATGGTCCACAGTGTCGAAGGCAGAAGACAGGTGCAGGAGAAGGAGGACAGAGTAGTGTCGCTTGCTCTTGGCGGTTAGTAGGTCGTTGGTGACTTTAGTTAGGGCAGTTTCAGTTGAGTGATGCAGTCGGAAGCGTGATTGTAAGCGGTCAAAGAGGGAGCAGGAGGAGAGGTGGGAGGACAGTTCAAGATGGACATGCTGTTCCAGTAGTTTTGAGGCATAAGGGAGAAGAGATATCGGGTGATAGCTAGACACAGAGGATGGGTCAAGGGAGATCTTTTTGAGAATGGGTGCGATCAATCATGTTTGAAGGATGAGGGGAAGACACCATTTGTAAGTGAGAGGTTGAAGAGGTGTGTTAGAGTAGGGTGAAGACAGTGGCGAGGCTAGGGATGAGGTGGGATGAACTAAATTGATTGAACTAAAACGGGAAAGGTTTATTCTGATTTCATGTCAGATATAAAGAAAAACATGCAGATGTGTCTTTTTATATAGTGTATGTAAACTTCTTGTTTCAACTGTACCTACCAATATCGCATTTTTGGTTACAGTCTTTCTGTCAAAGGGAGGAAGAATAGTGTGTACATTTTGCATACCTGTACTAGTCCAATTTGACAATCGTATATGCCACTACAATATTGCCACATTTTGCTTGACGTTGGTATTGTCAAGTCGCTTACCTGCGGGGAGTCTAATGTAACCTATCACCTGTACCACCCAACCAGTAACATAACCCACCCCCATACGCTGCTCACAAATACACAGAGCCCAAAATATTTGGAATTCTAATGGCCACAGCAGCCTTTTATTAAACACACAAACATTAACAAAATACCAAATGATAACATAGCTTTATAATACTTGAACGTTGAGGAGGAGTCCTTGAAGCCACAAGATCTTGGTGAATTAACCCGAAATTGCTGTGAACAACACCCATCATCTTACTCCCAGCCGTTACCCCACAGGCTCAGGAGCACCAACGCACACCATGATATGTTGCTCACCCAGCTCCTTGGGGATCCGCCCACTCCTGCGGAACTCCCCGTCCACATCTCACCAGATCACCATCAACGTAACTTCAGACGGAGGAAACCCTATCCAGAGTCCCCCAAAACCAATTTCCAACTGACTTCAAGGACTCCCCCCCCCCACCCCGGACCGCCACAACGAGGGCCCTTGAACACCTCAATGGCCCGAGACCCCCCCAAACCGCAATGCCATGGCCTTTTCTATCCCCTCTTGAAGGCCGAGCGCCCAAATATCAGAACCCACCCCATTTAGGTGGACCCCGTCCGCCAACCAAAAATCGCCCTCGCCCTTCTCCAGATCAAAATGCCGCACTGACACTCCTCCATTCCTAACAATAAATGAAGAAACTGCCCTATTCACTTTTATCCTGGCCTTGTTGACCTTTACCAAGGACCTCATCGTACGCCAACGCCTGCGTGGAACAATTTCAGACCAAACAATAGTAACGCCTGTATATAATAACCACAAACGCAAACAATCCTGTTTAATGTCCTTTACCAATTCCCGGAAAGGTCGAACCACCAGATCGTTGCCCCCAACATGGAGAACTAAAATGTCAGGAGCACGGTCCATCAAAACACAACCATGTATTTCCTGGAGAACCCTTCTCCATTCCATTTCTCTAAAGCCAATCCACCGCACCACAGCCATGCTCCTGTGAAAACCCAGCTGTCGACCTTAGTTCCTGATGTCAGCTCGCAACGCTCCCCAGTAAACGAAGGAATGGCCAAAAATCCACACAAGCAAAGGCACGATACCTGAAAAGAGAAAGCAATGCTAAAATACCAAATACCGGAGTACCCGGAGACAGAACACTACCCTCCCAGGCATCTCCCTCCAGCCACTTAACGAACTAAGGCCTGATGTAACTCCGATACCGACCTGACTTCCAACCGCCAATACATTGAATGGACGCCGGACTCAAACCCCCTGCCGCTGCCTCCGTCGCTGCCCCGATTCGAAAAGAATGAGGAGCAAAACGAGAGTCATCCATGCCCAATACCCGAATAGACTTCTTAAAAATGGCACCAAACTGATACCTAGACAAACTACCCCCATCCGCATGACACAACAAAGAACCGACCAGGCTAGGCCGAAACTCCCGAAAGCGCTGGAAACATTGTACCGGACACATTAAAGAGCCCTGCACACCACACAAAACCACCCTTCGACCTTTACCAGCCTGATCTGTCTTAGACCTCCGCAGCCAAAACTCAACACCCCGCGAAGTCAACACGACATCCCTCGCCAATAACCCGCCTACAACACGTTTGTTCGGTGAAACCAGCTCACCCACCCGCAAAGCCCCAAAACATGCGAACGAAAAAGCTAAGCGAAACAACGCCACCTCAAAATTCGAGGAACACGTCGACTCTAACGCAAGGCCCAACTGCTCTAATATACCAAATGAAATCGGGCGCCTAGTATCACCCCGACTTTTTACACGAAGAAATCCTTTCGCTGCCTGCTTAACCAAAGACGTTTTTGTAAAATCCTGAATCCCCCGTAAACGAAAACCGAAAGATAAAGCGGCCAAAACCCGTGATACCTTCGCGCAAGACCAACCCTCCGTCGCACCCTGTCCCAACCAGGACAACAAAATTCGCTCCCAATCGTGTCCGATGCCAATGCTTGCACCGGCTGCGAAAACCCCTTCCCACATCCGCCAAACAGCCTGATACGCCTCCCAAGTTTTGGGGGCTAGCGAAGACCTGATCAACGACCCTGCAGCCCAAAAGCCACCTTCTATAACTCCTCCGGACACGTTAGACCCACTACCTCTGCTTCTGGCGCCAATGACCGGAAACTATCCCACTGTGAACGAGAAAGAGAATCAGCAATTTCGTTCTTCACACCAGGAACATGAGTCGCTGTAACATGAGCATTCAAGGACAAACATACCAACACCAATTCCTGCAACACCCGAACCACAGGGGGGGACGATGCGGTGAGACCATTAATCGCGCATACCACTCCCATATTATCGCAATTAAAGCGCACTCGATGATTACGAAAAATGTGCCCCCACAAATGAACAGCCACGAGGATCGGGAACATCTCCAACAACATTATGTTACGCACCAAGCCCCCCTCTACCCATTCTCTGGGCCAATGAGATGCGCACCACTGTCCCTTGAAATATGCCCCAAAACCAATCCCGCCGGCCGCATCAGTAAACAAGTCCAAAGCATCATTGTCAACAACCTCAGCCATTACCAAGGAACGGCCATTGTACCCCTCCAAAAAAGATTCCCAAACTGACAAGTCCGCCCTAAGCTCCGCGGACAACCTGATAAAATGATGAGGGGCTCGAACACCTGAAGTAGCGCTTGCCAGCCTACGTGAAAAAACTTGCCCCATCGGCATCACCCAACAAGCAAAGTTCAGCTTCCCTAACAACGACTGAAGATCATCCAAAGACAGTTTTTTCAACCGACGCGCTCTGACCACCTCCACTCTCAACGCCAATAGCTTGTCCTCAGGAAGCCTGAACTCCCATGCAATGGTGTCAATAACGATCCCTAGAAAACACAAACACGTACTTGGACCCTCCGTCTTGTCAGGTGCCAACGGGACACCAAACCGCTCAGCCACCCACTGAACTGCTTTTAAAATCCTAGAACACCGCCATGAATCTGCTGGCCCAACACACAAGAAGTCATCCAAATATTGAATAACCGAATCAAAACCCGAAACGTCTCGTACCACCCATTCAAGAAAAGAACTGAAAGCTTCAAAATACGCACAAGATAAGGAACACCCCATGGGTATGCACCTGTCAACAAAAATCACACCATCCCAATAGAAACCCAGTAACTTTATGCTATCAGGGTGCTCCGGCAACAAGCAAAACGCAGACTCGATGTCTGTCTTGGCCAAAAGGGCCCCACGACCACACTTTCTCACCCACCGCGCCGCCTCATCAAACGAGGAGTAAACAACAGAACAAATCTCAGGATCAATGCCATCATTCACTGACCTGCCCCGCGGGTATGACAAGTGATGGATAAGTCGAAACTTATTCGGCTCCTTTTTTGGAACGACTCCCAAAGGGGAGACAACCAAATCTGAAAAGGGGTGGGGGACATAAAAGGGCCAGCCATTCTACCCAACGAAACTTCCTTTTCCAGCTTATCCGAAACAACTCTGGGATGTAACAACGCCGACTGCAGGTTTTTCAGTACTCGCGGAATATCAAATGGGGGATGTGAAATAACAAAACCGTCCTTAAAACCAGAGTACAACAATGCCGCTTTTCCCCGGTCCCCATATCTATTTAGATAGGGGACCATCCTTTCCAGTTTCACTGGAGTCTCCCCCTTGTGAATTACTGCTTCCAAATTTTCCTTTTCCTTTCCTAAAACACTTGGATGCTCCGTGAGAGGCGCCATTGCAAGTGGAGCAGAGATGTTTGAATTTACAATTCGCCCCAAACTTGCACTGGCCGTCGTTAAATTGCCAGCATACCCCCGACTTATGCACTCCTGCCTGTCCTTGCCCGCTGCCCCCGGCTGTGCCGGAGGTGTTATTACTCTGGCTGGTGCTCCCAGCCCCCCCATGAAAGGAATGGCTAAATTTGTTTTGCGCTATAACCCGCATCCACAGACCAATATCTTTTTGATCCCAACGAATAGCAGGACGAACTGCCTTCCTCTGCCGGAATTGTTCATCATACCTGAGCCAAGCTTGCCCGCCATACACCCTATAAGCTTCACCTATGGCATCCAAATAGCAAAATAGGGCCGAACAATTATCCGGAGCCTTTTCCCCCAATGACACTTGCTAAAATGGCGAAAGCTTGTTGCCAATTAACAAACGTCTGGGGAATCAAGCACCACCTACGTTTTTCCTCCTCCTCTTTTTTACTGTCCTCTTTTTTACTCTTATCTAAGTTAAATTTCCCAAGAGGCAACAGCGAGAAAATCTCCACATATTCGTCCTTCCAAATGTGCTCTCTAACTTCCTTCTTCAAATGTGCCCCCAATGGGCCTTCAGAACATATGTATACCTCCCCATGCGCCCTATCATCCAAATGCACACGACACACCTTCTCCTCAGTTTGTACTGATACCGACACCGGCTCGCCGACAGGTCCCGCCAACTCTGACCAACTCGGCCCGGTATGCCCACCAGCCTGCGACCCAACCCATGCAGCCAACGGAGATGAACCACTCAAACCCCGTTCCAAACGAGACAACAAGTCCCGCACGCCCACCAACATGTCCCTAACGCCCCCAGTCACTTCCCCACTGGACACAGAACCCCCACTGCCCTGATAATCGCCCACCTGACCCCCACAAAACTGTGTAGAAGACAAAATTGGGTGACGAACGCCAGACAAAGAGGTGTACTCACCGGGCTGCGAGGGAGCTGTGAGCCCTCCAGCCGAAAAACCAGGATCCTCGGATGCCTCCACTCCGTCCTGGCCAACGACGGCGACTCCAGTGGCCTGCTGCTGATGACTAGCACTCCCCTCGAAAACGACTGGCGTAGAGGGCCCAAACTCCAGAGAGGATCCCGACTGCTGAGTCCCAAATGTCTCCACTACCTGAGTCGCCACGTCCCTAGCACCCGTCGCACTGAGGGCCTGCACAGCGATGGCCCCCCGTGATCCCTCAATAATACCCGGATGACTTCCCCCGCCACCCTGTAGCAGAGTCAATGGTCCCGGCCCCTACTGGGCTAATCGTCGTGCTACCGGCGGTGAGAGCAGGCCACCCACTAAGGCGACCCCCCGAAAAACATGGCGCCTCAATGCCTGTGAGGGAAGACTGCCCCGGCCCTGCCGCCAAGCAGGCCGCTGCCCTGTCATTAATTAGTCGTGACCTGCGTGATGAGCCAGGCTACCGCAGCCTGCCGACATACCTGCTACCCCACTGTCAGTGGGGGATGAAGTCACTGGCCCTGCCGGAAAGCAGGCCGCTGCGCCACCAGCGATTGCCTCTGTACTGCAGGGAGAGGCAGGCCGCGCAGCGGCGGTACCACTGCCGCGACCCCCCGCAGATCCTTTACGCCTATGCCGCCTAGCGCGTGCTGGCTCCGCCCCCCACTAGCACGAGGCGGAGGCCTAGACACCGCCGCAGGGCCCCGCCGAGCAACCGGATTCCTCCCAGGCCGAGGCCTGCTAGCCCGGGAAAATTGTGGCGCTCGGCCTGGAGGGTCCCCAGAGGGGCTCCTACGCCGACGCGAGGCCCTGGGAGCTGCATCTGGAGACAGCCGCTCAGGGGGCCTCACCCTTCTCGACCGCCGCTCCCTAACCGGAGATGGGGCTGACTGCCTGGAGGTACCAGGAGCAATACCTGCGACCTGGGCCTCTAACCACCCTGAAGGCTGCGATAAAGCCGTCTCCCTCAGCAGCTCCAGAGCTCTCTCCACATCGGACATGGTAACTGTTTTTTGCTAAAGCTGGAACTGACCTGAAGCCTACTCCACTTCCCTATATAGACCCCTAATAATAATAATAATAATCTTTATTTATATAGCGCCATCATATTCCGCAGCGCTTTACAGTTTAACAGTTTCAAAACACAAGTCATATGTCACAACGTTAACAATACAGTAATTAAAGCAAAATAAGACGGCCCTGCTCGTGAGAGCTTACAATCTACAATGAGGTGGGGGAGATACAAAATACAGGTGTGTATATACAATGGTGCATTTACAATGATGGTCCAGCCATCTTAAGGGAGTGAGGGATGGATGGAGATAGTGAATGGGCTATACACACACACACACTTACACATAGAATGACTTTGATTAGTGAATGTGATAGGCCGCTCTGAACAGATGTGTTTTGAGGGAGCGCCTGAAACCATGCAAATTGTGGATAGTCCTAATTTCTTGGGGTAGAGCATTCCAGAGGATTGGCGCAGCGCGGGAGAAGTCTTGGAGTCGGGAGTGGGAGGTACGGATTAGTGCAGAGGTTAGTCGAAAGTCGTTTGCAGAGCGCAGCAGTCGGTTAGGCCGATAGATAGAAATGAGGGAGGAGATGTAGGGGGGTGCTGCAGTGTGGAGAGCTTTGTGGGTGAGAACAAGTACTTTGAATTGGATCCTATAATGAATGGGCAGCCAGTGTAAGGACTGGCGAAGAGCGGACGCGTCCGAGTACCGATTAGCCAGATGGATAACCCTGGCTGCTGCATTAAGGATGGACTGGAGAGGGGATAGTCGAGTAATGGGGAGGCCAAGTAATAGAGCGTTACAGTAGTCCAGGCGGGAGTGGATCAATGCTACAGTGAGGGTTTTTGTTGTTTCCATGGTGAGAAAAGGGCGGATTCTAGAGATGTTCTTTAGGTGTAGGCGGCAAAAGCGGGCAAGAGATTGTATATGGGAGGTGAAAGAGAGATTGGTATCAAACATAACACCCAGACAGCGAGCCTGCTGCCGGGGTGTTATTATGGTGCCGCCCACTGAGAGGGAAATGTCAGATTTAGGGAGGTTAGTAGACGGCGGGAGCAGAAGAAGTTCAGTTTTGGAGAGGTTGAGTTTCAGATAGAGAGCAGACATGATGTTGGAGACTGCGGACAGACAGTCGGTGGCGTTCTGTAGTACAGCGGGGGTAAGGTCGGGGGATGACGTGTATAATTGTGTGTCATCAGCATAAAGATGGTACTGAAAGCCAAATCTGCTGATGGTCTGTCCAATTGGGGCGGTGTAGAGAGAGAAGAGAAGGGGGCCAAGGACTGAGCCCCTGGGGTACACCGACAGTGAGAGGGAGAGGAGATGAAGTGGAGCCAGAGAACGAAACACTGAAGGAGCGGTCAGAAAGATAGGAGGAGAACCAGGAGAGAACAGTGTCCTTAATACCTAGAGAGTGGAGCCTGGACAGTAGGAGACGGTGGTCAACCGTGTCGAAAGCTGCAGAAAGGTCGAGTAGAATGAGCAGAGAGTGGTCGCCGTTACGTTTTGCTGTCAGAAGGTCATTGGTCACTTTGATGAGTGCAGTTTCAGTCGAATGTAGGGGTCGGAAGCCGGACTGTGAAGGGTCTAGGAGGGAGTGAGTGGAGAGGTAACAGGTGAGGCGGGAGTAGACTAGGCGCTCCAAAAGTTTGGAGATGAAGGGGAGATTGGAGACCGGTCTGTAGTTGTTTGTGCAGGAAGGGTCAAGAGCGGGTTTCTTTAGTAGTGGAGTAATGATGGAGTGTTTGAAGGAGGATGGGAAAATGCCAGAGGAAAGTGAGAGATTGAAGATTGTAGTTAGGTGAGTTGTGACAACAGGAGAAAGAGACTGGAGGAGATGTGAGGGGATGGGGTCGGTAGTGCATGTAGTCGGACGAGAGGAAGAGAGGAGTCTGGAGACTTCTTCTTCTGTGATGGGATCAAATGTGGAAATTGAGCCAGGGGAAATGCAGGGTGGGATGGGAGTCACAGCACTTGGTGGTTGAGAGCAGATTTCCTGACGGATAGTATCTATTTTTTCTATAAAGTGGGAGGCCAGGTCATCAGCACAAATGTCTGTGATAGGGGCTTGTGCTTTTGGCCTGAGGAGGGAGTGAAAAGTGTCAAAAAGTTTCTTGGGGTTGTTGGCTAGTGAGGAGATCAGTGTGGTGAAGTAGGTCTGTTTGGCGAGGTGAAGGGCAGCATTATAAGTTCTTAACATGAATTTAAAGTGGATGAAGTCTTCTGGTGTGCGGGTTTTTCTCCATAGGCGTTCAGCACTCCTAGAGCATCGCTGGAGAAGGTGAGTTTGCGATGTGAGCCAGGGCTGTTTTACTGTGTGTTTGGAAGTTCTGAGGGTGAGCGGTGCTACTTGGTCAAGGGTGCTTCTAAGAGTGTCATTGTAGTGCTGAACAGCCAGATTAGGACAAGAAAAAGAGGAGATTGGGGACAGCGAAGAGTGTAGGGAGTCTGAAAGTGTCTGAGGGTTAATGGCTTGCAGATTTCTGAATGTGCGGTAGGTAGGAGTTCGCTGGGGTGGTGGAGGATTTGTGAGCGTGAAGGAGAGAATGTTGTGGTCAGATAGTGGAAGCGGTGAGTTATTTAGGTGGGAACTTGAACAGAGGCGGACAAAGACCAGGTCAAGGGTGTTGCCATCCTTGTGTGTCTCAGAGGTTGAAAGCTGTGAGAGGCCTAGAGAAGTGGTTAGTGATAGAAGCTGAGATGCAGATGTGGAAGTAGGACTGTTAATGGGGATCTTGAAGTCTCCAAGGATAAGGGTTGGTAGTTCTGAGGACATGAAGTGCAGCAGCCAGGCTGAGAAGTGGTCAAGGAACTGGGTGGATGAGCCTGGGGGCCGATATATGACCACTATTCTGAGGGAGAGGGGATGGAAGAGCCTGATGGTGTGGACCTCAAAAGAAGGGAATGAGAGTGATGGAATTGGGGGGATGACCTGGAAAGTGCATTGTGGGGACAGGAGTATGCCAACTCCACCACCATGTCTGTTTGTGGGTCTCGGGGAATGGGAGAACTGTAAGCCACCATAGGAAATGGCAGCAGGGGAGACCGTGTCAGAATCCTGAATCCAGGTTTCAGTGAGGGCCAACAGATGAAGAGAGTTGTTCAGAAAGTAGTTGTGCAGGAAAGATAGTTTATTGCATGCAGACCTTGGATTCCAGAGGGCACAGTTGAAAGAAGGAGATGAGGGAGTGCAAGTAATATTAACAAGGTTATTATGGTTTCGAAATGAGGTAGGGTAGGGATTGAGGTTGGGGGATGGACCAGGGTTGGGGGAGATGTCCCCTGAAATCAGTAGGAGTAGGAAGATAAAGAGCAGGTAGTTGTTGGATTTATAAATAGGTTTTTTGTGAGATATGTTTGGGCAAGATGGGCTGAGTTTTCTTAGGAAGGTGAGGAGTGCATGGGAACTGTACATGGGAGAGGGAAGTATGGAGGGGCTGATGTATATGAGTCGTGATGGAGGGGGGATGGGGCAGTGAATGTGGATGGCAAGGGAACACAGGAGGATAGAGATAAAGAACATAATTTAAAAGAAAGCAAAGTGTGGGCTACCTGATTCCTGCCCTGATTAACTGCCATGGATAACTGCCTTTTACTCGATGCTTGTCTTTCGTGATGCTTTGCTTTCTGTGATGCGTGCGCCCCCTTACTGCGTGCGCCCCTTAGACTACTCCTAAATATATAGTCCACACTACAGGGTCAGGAAAGTGGGATTGTGGGGGCTGTTTTGGGATAATTTGCCAGCTGGGGCCAGCACATCAGGGGGTGGTTAGATCATCAAAGGCTACCTGGCAACATCTATGTGCTTTAGCACCTTCCACCTGATAGCATCTAGAGAGGCCCCAGTCACCGGGATATAAAGCTAATCTAAATACTCCTCCCCACACCTAACCCTTCCAACCCCCCCGTCATGTTGGCCTCCGCCCACGCCTCCTGGAGGAGGGGGGAGGCTTTGCTCCGGCCATTTCTTTCTGGACGTATATCTATCTGGCAATTTTTACATCCTTTTTGGACAGAGGAATTTAATTTTATTAACAGAAAAAAACATGAACTACATCAGCATATTTAAAAGGAATTTGTCAGCTGGCTTTTGCTATGTGTTCTGAGAGTAGCATGGTTTAAGAACTGAGACCGTGAGTCCAGGGATGTATCACTTATTAGGCTGTGTGTTTCTGTTTCAATAAATTCACTGTTTAATCAGCATTATCACTATCTGACTAGTTGCCTCCTGCTTGCTGGTCCAACCCCACCACCACCACTGGTTAACAGCTCTCTGTCAATATACATTGTAAACAAACACCTGCCAATCAGTGGTGTGAGTGTGAGTATAACAGGGCTTTACATTCCAAACTCTGCTAAATCTGCAGCAGAGAAAACTGCAATTATATCACAACTGCTGCACCTAGTAAACTGACACATCACTGGAATGTGGAATAATGGTCTCTTTTCCTACATCATGCTGCCATAAGTTTACATAGCAAAAAAACTGCTGACAGATTCCCTTTTAACTGTGTGGGTCTGTGATTGTACACCTGTTTCAGCTCTCAAATTCGATGTGACCCATAAATGCCACAATACTACGATCAGACTTTTGTTGCATCCAGTGTACATCCCCCATATTTATAAAGCCTTGCTCCACTACAGGCATTTCTAGGGCATTTAAAAGGAATCTGTCACCAGGTTTTTGCTAACTCACCTGAGTGCAGTACAATGTAGGAAAAAAGACCCTGATTCTAGCTATGTGCCACTTAGTTTACCGAATGCAGCAGTTGTGACACTGAGTTTATAGATTTAACAAGAAGCAGAGCCAAGAAAGCTGCCCCCGCAGACACCAAGCTCATTGTCTATAGACAGTGAGCTTCTTATCACAGTAGGGGGTGTGGTCGGACTAGCAAAGGCATGCCAGCTAGTAAGTGCAATGATTATCACTAGGTGATAAAATCTATCCCAGCTTAATAAGTGACATATCATTAAAATCTGTGTTTAAGCCCCTATCACCTGCTGTCTCAGATTACATAGCAAAAACCTGCTGACAGATTTTCTTTAATACTGTATCTCAAAATAGCAGTAGCACCACAGCAGATTAAAACTTTTTTTTATAGTTTGTTTTTACTTTCTTTAAAAATGAATTTAAATGTAAAAATTATGGCATTTTTCATGCAATTAAATGACAATATTACAAAAAAAATGGCAAATGTTATTTGGGTAAAATGATTACATTTTTACTCCTTATTTACTATAAATAACAGATGAAAAAAGTTATAGCTATTTTACTGGTACACAAAATTGTAAAAAAAAAAGTTTACCATGTATTCACAATCAAAATTATTTCATCCCCTTTGCAAATCAGGTTGATTTACTAATGCTAAATGTACAAGCTTTCTGCTTTATGCAATAAACAAATCAAACAATTTACATAACTCAACAACTAATATAAGAAGTAGTGTTGAGCATTCCGATACCGCAAGTATCGGGAATCGGCCGATATTCGCTGTAACGGAATTCCGATACTTAGTTCCGATATTTTTCCTATATCGTATACCGGAATCGGAAGTTCCCATAATTCTTTGAGAGGCAATGTGACTTTAGTCAGCCAATGAGGAATCCTACGAAGTGTGGGCACATCCTGTAATGCTGCGGTCATCTTAACTAATGGCATGGCTGTGATTGGCTGCTGAAATTATGTCAGAATGCACTATAAAAGGCGCCGCCACCATTTTAGCGTCACTGTGCTGTGAACTCAGTTAGGGACAGAACGCTGCTCTGCTGACTCTGAGGGACAGTTAGAATTGCGATTTTGTGTACTGTGCTTTAGGCAGGCTAGTTTACCAACCGCTGTGTAAAGCTTCCTTTTGCCTTGCAGTGTTGTTTTAACAGCTCTGTGCAAGGTGTGTGTGTGAGAGTGCAGGTGACGCTGCAGTTTGCTCTGCATCCACCGCTGTTTGTAGGCATCTGCACGTGTCACTCACTGACTCTTTTTTTTATTTTATTTTGTGGAATTGGTGCAGCTCCATTCAATTGAAATTAACAGTGATCTATTAGTGTGACGCGCTTCCATCCGTATACAATACATTGGTTGCAAACACTATAGAAGTACAGAAAGGAGCCTTTCACAGATAGTGAACAGTTGTGTGCAGTGTTCACTGTAGTCTGTGAGGTTTTCATTTTTTGAGTGCAGATCACGCTCCAGTTAGTTCTTCAACCACTGCTGGTTGTAGTCTGCTGAGCGTGTGTCACTGTCTCATCCTTCACATTTTTCTCTAATTGGTGCTGCTCCATTCTATTTTAAAAAAAATCTAATCTATTAGTGTGACGCGCTTCCATCCGTATACAATACATTGGTTGCAAACACTATAGAAGTACACAAAGGGGCCTTTTACAGCTACTGAACAGTTGTCTGCAGTGTTCACTGTAGTCTGTGAGCTTTTCATTTTTTGAGTGCAGATTACGCTCCAGTTAGTTCTTCAACCACTGCTGGTTGTAGTCTGCTGAGCATGTGTCACTGCCTCATCCTTCACATTTTTCTCTAATTGGTGCAGCTCCATTCTATTTTAAAAAAATATAATCTATTAGTGTGACGCGCTTCCATCCGTATACAATACATTGGTTGCAAACACTATAGAAGTACACAAAGGGGCCTTTTACAGCTACTGAACAGTTGTCTGCAGTGTTCACTGTAGTCTGTGAGCTTTTCATTTTTTGAGTGCAGATTACGCTCCGGTTAGTTCTTCAACCACTGCTGGTTGTAGTCTGCTGAGCGTGTGTCACTGCCTCATCCTTCACATTTTTCTCTAATTGGTGCTGCTCCATTCTATTTTAAAAAAATATAATCTATTAGTGTGACGCGCTTCCATCCGTATACAATACATTGGTTGCAAACACTATAGAAGTACACAAAGGGGCCTTTCACAGCTAATGAACAGTTGTCTGCAGTGTTCACTGCAGTCTCTGAGGAATAACCACACTTAGGCCTTATAACTTTTCTGACTTTCTTTATCAATCTACCAAGATGAAGAAGGCAGGGAGTAAGGCACGTGGTCGTGGCCGTGGAGTTTCAGCAGGGAGAGGACGTGGGGATTCTGTGGCTGCTGCCCCACCCAGTGACACAGCATCCACCAGTTTTCCCTGTGAGCGTTCCTTTATGCGCACTTTTGTAGGAACTCGGCGTAACCCCCTGCTGCGGGAAGAACAAATTGAAGCCGTTGTTGGTTGGATGGCAGCCAATGCATCGACTTCAATTGCTTCCACCTCCTCTCAGGACCACAGCACTGTTGAACAACCATCTGTCTCTTCACCGCCTGCCAAATTGCCCAGGCAGTCAGAGAGCTCTGTAAAGGAGCCAGCTGAGTCTCTGCTTCTGTTCTCAGAATCTGTTGGCTTGCAAACAGGGGCCCAGCCAAGCAGCATTCTGGAATGTGAAGAAGAGGGAGTATGCAGTGATGCGCAACAGCTGTGTCTCTCTGAATCTGAAGAGGCGGGTGAGCCAGTGCCGATGGTCAGCATACCGCAGAACGCATCTGATGATGATGAGACTCAGGTGCCAGTTTCTGTTGAGCATGGTGCTGGCCAGACCACCCAACAGCAGCAGGTGTTGGAAGAGGGTACTGGAGATGATGAGGTCCAAGACCCAACATGGCGTGAGGAACAGGAATGTGGTGGGAGCAGCTCTGAGGAAGAGATTGCCCCAACGGTCCAAACAGTAGGGAGAGGTAGGCTGCAGACTCGGTTGCCTGTAGCCTCCAGTTTGGCACCCGTTCGTAGCAGTTCTCTTACAACAGCCAAAACGGGCGCTCCCAGGACTTGCACTGCGTGGTCCTTTTTTGACACACTTGCAGATGATATTTGCTATGTCAAATGCAAGCTGTGCAATCAAAAAGTAAAAAGAGGTAAAAGTGTCAGTAACCTTAATACCACAAATATGTGGAAACATGTGCGGACAAAGCACATGGTTGAGTTAAAAAGACACACTGGAGATGTAAGCCAACCTACAGCAGCACCTACATCTTCAGCTCGTGTTAGAGCCTCTTCCTCCAGCTCACACACAGCTGGTTCGGCTTCCTCACAGGATCGCCATGGAAGAACCTATGTCACTGTTGTCCAGAGACCCAGTGTTATTCCACCCACAGCTGCAAGTTCCCTGTCATCCTCACACTCCCAGGCCACAAAACAGCCATCGGTAGCACAGGCATGGGATAAAAGACGGCCATACTCGGCAAACCATCCACGAGCACAGGCTCTGAATGCTGGCATTGCAAAACTCCTGTCCCTTGAAATGCTGTCATTCAGGCTGGTGGAGACTGACAGTTTCCGTAACTTAATGGCATTGGCAGTCCCACAATACAATGTGCCCAGCCGATTTTATTTCAGCAGGCAAGCCGTCCCTGGTCTGCAAAAGCATGTTGAGGGAAAAATTAAACATGCGCTACTAAACGCCGTCAGTAGCAAGGTCCACCTGACCACCGATGCGTGGACCAGTACCCATGGCCAGGGACGATACCTTTCCCTCACTGCCCATTGGGTCAATGTTGTGGAGCCGGGTACAGATCTTGCGAGTGGCGCTGTACGTGTTCTGCCAACTCCAAGGATTGCAGGAATCCAGTCTGTCCACATTGACTCCTCCTCCTACTCCAGTTCCTCAGAATCATCGCTGCAGGAGCCGTCACGATCTACCTCCACATGGACCCGTGAACGCTTACCTGTTGCGACCGATATGAGCACAGCCGTGGCCAAATGTCAACAGGCCGTCCTGAAATTAATTTCCATGGGGAATCGAAGCCACACAGCGCAGGAGCTCTGGAATGCCATCAAGCAGGAGAGCGACGTGTGGTTTTTGCCAGCGAAACTCCAGCCAGGCTTGGTAGTGAGTGACAATGGCCGAAATCTGGTGGCAGCTCTGGGCCTTGGCAACCTCACTCACATACCATGTCTGGCACATGTGCTCAACTTGGTCGTGCAGAGTTTTTTGAGGGACTATCCGGATCTTGATGCACTGCTGCACAAGGTCCGCCTAGAGTGCGCTCATTTGCGACGTTCCAGCATGGCCAGATCGCGCATTGCAGCTCTGCAACGCAGATTTCGCCTTCCTGAACATCGCATCATATGTGACGTACCCACCAGGTGGAATTCCACGTTACATATGTTGGAGCGGTTGTGTGAGCAGCAGCCAGCAGTAATGGAGTATCAGCTGCATCAGGCGCAATCAACTCGCAATTTGCGCTGTTCACACTTCACCACTACTGAGTGGGCCTCTATGAAGGACATCTGCCACGTTTTGCGTGCGTTTGATGAGTCAACGCGGATGGCGAGTGGAGATGATGCACTAGTCAGCCTGACTGTCCCCCTTATCTGCCTGCTTCAAAAAACACTGCAAGCACTAAGGGATGAGGTTTTGGAAGAGGTGGAGGATGAGGAGTCACAAATTCCATCACCTTCTGGACAGTCAGCGCAACGTGGTTCCTCACAAAGGGCTGGGCAGGGCTCACTTTGTGAGGAGGATGAGGAGTCAATGGAGGAGGAAGACATCGCACCAGAGGGAGGTACACAACGCTCTAGTCAGTATGTAGAGCGAGGGTGGGGTGATGCAGAGCAGGCAGAGATGACGCCTCTTGCAGGGGACAGCGTTTCTTGGCCAGTTGGGAGTCTGCAGCACATGGTTGATTTCATGCTGCAGTGCCTGAGAAATGACCGCCGCATCGCCCACATTCTCACCACGTCTGATTATTGGGTGTACACCCTCCTAGACCCTCGCTACCGGGACAACTTACAAAGCCTCATCACACCGTTGAACCGGGAGCGTAAAATGCGGGAGTACCAAGACACACTGGTGCAATCCATAATGTTCTCCATTCCAGCCGAGAGCACTGCTGCTGCTACTGCTTTACAAAGCAGCTCTGTGCATCGAGGCAGTGGAGACAGCTCTGCAACAAGAGGGAGCACAAGCAACGCCTCTGCACAGGGCAAGACCAGTATGTTCCAAATGTGGCGAAGTTTTGTGGCAGCGCCACAAATGTCTACACCATCCGAGACGGCTCCAGTCAGCAGGAGGCAACGTTTCCGTAAGATGGTGACAGACTACATGTCTTTCCCTCTTAGTGTACTCCCAGATGGCTCTACCCCATTCAAGTTTTGGGTCTCTAAGCTGGATACATGGCCAGAGCTTAGCCAGTATGCATTGGAGGTGCTGGCTTGCCCTGCTGCCAGTGTATTATCGGAGCGCGTCTTTAGTGCTGCAGGTGGTGTACTAACAGACCGTCGCATGCGACTATCCTCCGATAATGTAGACCGGCTTACTTTTCTGAAAATGAACAAGGCATGGATCTCGCCTGAATTTGTCTGTCCGTTTTCAGATTAAATAACTGGTTCGCAACGTTATCCATGTCTCCTGTTATGTTCATCTTTCTACCACCTGAACTCTACTCCCTGGGCTACAACACTGCCAGTTGCTGCTCAGAAGTGTCGTGTCCACAGACCAATACACAAGCTATAGTGTTAGTGGGGTTCAGTAACGCCAGCTGTTCCCCTGCTGTGTGTCCGGCAAGAAGTCTCCTGTTCCCTACACATGCACAGAAAAACCCATGTCGAACATGCTCCAAATAGGGAAGAGCCGTCACCCTGATTGTTATGCTTAAAACAGGAAATTGTGAAGTTTTCCAGGCCTAGAATGATACATTTTTATAACAAATATGGACAAATAATAATTTGTCATCACAGCGCATATCTGCACATGTCTATTAGAAATGGTAACAAAAACTAAAACATAGTGTTCACTTTTTGAAATTAATGCATAAAAGTACATTTCATACTTATCAATTAATGCTTTTTAAGGAACTTTATCTGTACCTGTAAGATAATGCAGTCAATGGATGTACGAATCATAAAATCCTCATCATCATCATCACGAGTTTTATTTATGACAGACATTATAAAATACACATACTGATGCCAACTGTAACTTCACACACCATATATGAAATGGCCAGCATCTAAACCTGGTAATAATGTGCAATAATAAATTATTACATCTAGAAAGTGCATCATGCATACTGACAATAGGTAGTTATACCTGCAAGTGCTGTTGAAACAACCACAACAGATATAAATTAATAATGGTATATAGGTATCACAGTGCATAGTTACTCATGGACAATGTCGATGTAATACTGTACCTCAATAAAGTCAGCATCAACCATTATGCTTGTTAGTCTTGTAGATTGTTAAAGAGGGAACGTGCTTTTTTTGTTGGTCATAGGTGGAGTATTAGACAGTAAATGATTACTGCTGTCGTATTTTTGGCGTCCCTAGGGCAGAATAACGCTGCGTAAGGTCACATTTTATAGAGAGTCATCTAATAGACACACGCTACCCTACCCTACGCGTGACAGTAGGAAGGTTGTGTTGACGGATAAAGCCTTGCGCAACCAGACATGCTTTTACCCTTATCAACACTGTACAAGCAAAAAATGCATGATTGCAGCCGCAGACTTTATTGACGTACAGTATAACATCGCCATTACCTATCAGAGGCTGTCCACTGTCTGATACAGACATAGAATATACCTTTGCTATCCGTAGCCTTTGTTTCACCTACACTTGCAGGCACACACTTAAATTGTGACAATGCATAATGTTTTTTTAAATGGTTATTTTTTATCGTACATTATTGCGTCATCACATTGATGAGTCCATGCTGGACATGTCATACATGCTGTACAAAGTAACGATTTTATTAACTTAAATAATTGAAATGTCTGTGACTGTCACATATAAATTGCAATGATGATGATGAGTGACTATTACTAAATCCATTGTCTTCACTATGTTATGGTTTAACATAGCGTTCCTTAAGCATTATTCATAAATACAAAAATGGACTTTTATTCTTAAATTTACAACACTATATTTTGTAAACTAATTTTTGGGTGGTGTGTTGTTCCATTTCTTGTTGCCATGTGCATATATGCGTTTATATTTGCAGGGTCTTTATTTTTATTCTTGAAATTAGGAAAGATTTGTATTTTCGTACCGTCTTAGCCAGTAGATAGAAAAATATTTAGACTTGAGAGTCCTCAGTGGTTGATACCTTTTAATGGATAACTGAAAAGATGGTAACAAATTGCAAGCTTTCGAGGCTACTCACGTCTCTTCATCAGGCAAAGACTAAGACAAAAAATGAAGAATCACATATTTCTATACACAACAGGACACAGGAATAGTGCAATAGGTAAGACAAGTGACGTGCAGCAGAACTGTCATTATGCCAGAGGGATGAACATAAATATTGGAACAGTTCCTAGATAAGGATAGAAAGTTTTATTGCCCTCTGATTGGGATCTGGTTTTGTGTTTTCATGCCCCTGGAAGGGCAGAGACGCAGATTCCTTAATTGATATAGAATGACATGAATCCGTGTGATCTATTCATTCAAGCACTAAGAGTGTCAAAGTTCATGATGAGCTTATATTCCGAAACCTTTCTATCTTTCTCAGATTTGAAGTTAGATTTTAATACCAGTAATTCCATATCCATCATGCTATGACCGGGCATACCAAAGTTTTTTGCCACAGGTAAATCCATTATTTTTTCTCTTATTGTGTGGCGATGATAATTCATCCTTGTTCTCAGTTTTTGGCCGGTCTCCCCCACATACAGACCTCCATTTGGACATTAGTACATATAATTAGTACACACATTAGATGTGATGCAGCTGAAAGTAGCTGGGATCTTGTAGTCGTGATGGGAGTTGGGGATCTTTATCTTGTCCGTGGTCATTATAGATGCACAGGTTTTACATTTCTTATTGTTGCAAGGAAAGGTTCCTGCAGCTGTTGGGGAGGACAGGGAGCTTCTGACAATGATGCTTCTTAGATTTGGAGGCTGCCTAAAACACAGTAGTGGGGGGTCTGGAAATATGGATTGTAATATCGGGCATCTTTTTGTAGTAAAGGTTGTAGTTTCCGTGTAGCTCCCGTTAGCACCTCCAGATTTAGATTGTAGGTGACCACTAGAGGCACCCGGTTATTTTCTTCTTTACCTTTGTAATGTAGCAGGTGATTCCTTGATATTCTGTTGGCTCTTGAAATTTGGTTTTCAATTGTTCTTGGATGTACCCTGATTCAAAAAGTCTTTCTGAGGCGCCCCCACTACTGTGTTTTAGGCAGCCCCAAATCTAAGAGCACATGTCAGAAGCTCCTGTCCTCCAACAGCTGCAGGAACCTTTCCTTGCAACAATAAGAATGTAAAACCGTGCATCTATAATGACCACGGCCAAGAAAAGATCCTACTCCCATCAGACACAAGATCAAAGGTACTTTCAGCTGCATCACATCTAATGTGGTGTACCTAATTATATGTACAAAATGTCCAACTGGGGGTCTGTATGTGGGGGAGACCGGCCAAAAACTGAGAACAAGGATGAATTATCATCGCCACACAATAAGAGAAAAAATAATGGATTTACCTGTGGCAAAACACTTTTGTATGCCCGTCATAGCATGATGGATATGGAATTACTGGTATTAAAATCTAACTTCAAATCTGAGAAAGATAGAAAGGTTTGGGAATATAATCTCATGATGACCTTTGACACTGTTAGTGCTGTAATGAATAGATCACACGGATTCATGTCATTCTATATCAATTAAGGAATCTGCGTCTCTGACCTTCTAGGGCATCAAAACAGAACACCAGACCCCAATCAGAGGGCAATAAAACTTTCTCTCCTTATCTATGAACTGTTCCAATATTTATGATCATCCCTCTGCCATAATGACAGTTCTGCTTCACGTCACTTGTCTTACCTATTGCACTATTCCTGTGTCCTGTTGTGTGTAGAAATATGTGATTCTTAATTTTTTGTTTTACTCTTAGCCTGATGAAGAGACCTGAGTAGTCTCGAAAGCTTTGAATTTGTTACCATCTTTTCAGTTAGCCATTAAACGGTATCAACCACTGAGGACTCTCAAGTATAAATGTTTTTCTATTCTTGGAATTGAAATTCATCATTTTATTGTCCTAGTAAAACTTCATTTATTCTTGTTTGAAGTACATACATTTGCAATGGCCACGTAACAAGGCAATAACTCAATATTTTATTTCAAAACCCTCCTTGACCCTGGGCTTCAACACCGCCAGTTGCTGCTCAGAAGTGTTAGATGCACAGATGAAAACAATCGCTGATGTGTTTGTGGGGTTCAGTAACGCCTGCTGTTCCCCTGCTGTGTGTCTGGCAAAAATTACTGCTGCTAACTACAAATTCAACTTCAAACATCTCATACTAGGCCTCTGCCTACACCCTCCTTGACCCTGGGCTTCAACACCGCCAGTTGCTGCTCAGAAGTGTTAGATGCACAGATGAAAACAATCGCTGATGTGTTTGTGGGGTTCAGTAACGCCTGCTGTTCCCCTGCTGTGTGTCCGGCAAAAATTACTGCTAGCTACCTACACATGGTGAAAAAAACATGACATGTCAAAGTGTCTAGTGCTACACATAGATATGAGGCTACACCCTGATTTCTAAGCTGTAAACAATTGAAACGTCAGCTTTAAAACCATAAAATGATTAGTCTTTGTCACAAATCTGTAACAAAATAATTGTGACATATTATTTCAGATATGCACATGTCGAAAACAAATGCTAACACAAAAGCCTACTTATGCTATAGGATACTGATGGTCAACCTTGTCACTCCATAGCTTAGACAAATCCAACTCACATCATGACTCAAATGCTGCAATGTTGGAAGTGCATAATGTGGGTTGAACTTTGACAACAGCTGCAGTGCGAAGGTTAGACTTCAGTGTTCTTGGCTTTGAAATAAAAGCATACAAGTAAATATAATAATCCAATGTTGATTAAGGGACGTGATGTACACCTGTAATATTGTGCAAACAATGCATGTAGGAATAGTCCTCTTCAACATTACTTATATTTGTGTCATTTTAAAAAAATACATATTTAATTAGAAATTTAACAGCCCATATCATAAAGGTCCTTCATGTAAACATGATAATCGGTAACAAAAATCATGCATTACCTTGGTAAAGTCAATAGTGCATAGTCACAATAGCAAAATATATACCTGTAAGTGGTGCTGAAAGAACGACAACTGATAGAATAGGTGAATGATATCTATTTATCAGACTGAATAGCGACACCTGTACAATGTCGATATAATACTGTACCTTAACAAAACAGCTGTGTCACACCTCACACTCGTTTTTCTTGTAGCTTGTTATGTAATAGGGCACATGCATGTATGTTTCATCATAGGTGCATGTTTACTGAGTAAAGCAGTCATGACAACGCCTTTGTGTTGTCGGTACGCTTGCGTGATGAACGTGCGCACCGTGAATGTTAGTCTGCGTCATAAGACGCACAGACGCTCCAATACCCAACGTGTCACAGCAGGAAGCCAGTCTGTGCGTCCAAACAAAGGCGCAACCATACATGCACGTAACCTTTTATAAAGCTATATAAAAAAAAGTATGTAGTAGTGACTAGTGTTGAGCGATATTGCTCGATATCTAAAAATATCGTATCGAAATTGTATCGCCGATAGCACTAAATATCGTCGATATCCGATTCCGATTGCGGAAGTCCAATGTAAGTCTATGGGAACAAAATATCGAAATTAAAAAAAAACATTCTTGCCTTGTAAACACTAAATATACACACATAGAATACATATATATATATATAACATGTCATTGTGACATATATATATACATATATGTATAGTTTATACACTTCTACATAGTAAAATATCCTCTGATTCAATTGCCGGGTAAAGCCGGCTTCTGTGAAAAGACAGAAGCACCCGACATGAAATGACACTTGGTGTACATAGGGTTAACCATGTCTTTTCATGTCGTTTGCAATCTGATTTGCACAAACAATTACATCAGTCTATGTGTGCAAAATTTCACACCTTTAGGGGTTAATTAAAGGTGTAAATTCGTTGTAAAAAAAACGGACTTTTTTGCTACGAATTTACACCTTTAATTAACCCCTACAGGTGTGAAATTTTGCACACTTACACTCATGTAATTGTTTGTGCAAATCAGATATCAAACTACATGAAAAGACATGGTTAACTCTATGTAAACCAAGTGTCATTTCATGTCGGGTTCTGCATTTTCACAAAAGCCGGCAATTGAATTAGCGGCTATTATACTATGTAGAAGTGTATGAACTATAAATATAAATATATATATATATGTGTCACAAATTTAATGACATGTATATATATATATGAGGTGTAAAATTGCTGAAAAAAAATGCGTGGGCTCCCGCCCTATTTTCGCAACCAGACAGACAAAGCCAGTGAGTGGGGGAAGATAATAATAGCCCAGAGAGGGACCATTATTTTTGGCCCCCCCCCCGGCTACTAACATCTGCCCCCAGACACCCCAGAAAGGGCAAATCTCTAATTAGATTTGCCCTTTCTGGCACTTTGCCCGTCTATTCCCATTGCCCTGTAGCGGTGGCGAATGGGTTAATAAGGGGTTAAAATGACCTTGCAATTGAAAGGTCACTTTAAGCCAGGTTAATAATTGAGAGCTGTAAATTAGACAACTATCAATTATTAATCCTATTGTATGAAAGAAAAATCAAACACACACACTTTAATAAAAAAGAAGTTTAATGAAATAATCACACAGTTTTTGACCATATTTTATTTTCCTGCTAAAACCATTTCCTGTAATAAAAATAAAATAATAAAGCAAAATTATTCTTACCAATCCGATGTACAGTCAGGTCCCACGGTGTAATCCTTCAGAAAGGGTTAATGTTTACTGCAGGGACCGCAGCTAATGCTGCAGCCTCACAGTAAACCCCCAAATGAATGAGCTCCTCTCCTGGCTGACAGGAGAGGAAGTGGAAAGCTTAATTGATTGCTTTCCACTTTCACTTCAGGTCAGCCAGGGACACAATCAGTGACGTCAGAGGGAACTGGTTAACAAAAATAGGGGATCCCCTCGAAAAAAATTGGCGTGGGGTCCCCCCTATTTTTGTTAACCAGCCAGATGAAGCAGACCGCTGAGGCCTGGATTTTCAGGCTGTTAAGGAGCCAAGATCCATGGACCTTGCCAGCCTGATAATACCAGGCCACAGCAGTCTGCATATCTTGGCTGATTAACAAAAATAGGGGATCCCCTCGAAAAAAATTGGCGTGGAGTCCCCCCTATTTTTGTTAACCAGCCAGATGAAGCAGACCGCTGAGGCCTGGTTTTTCAGGCTGGTAAGGATCCAATATCCATGGACCTTGCAAGCCTGATAATACCAGGCCACAGCAGTCTGCTTAGCTTGGCTGGTTAACAAAAATAGGGGATCCCCTCGAAAAAAAAACCGGCGTAGGGGTCCCCCTATTTTTGTTAACCAGCCAAGTAAAATGCAGACTGCTGCGGCCTGTGTATTAAAAGACTGTCAAGGCCCATGGATTTTGGCCCTCAACAGCCTGATAATACCAGGCTACAGCAGCCCCACATTTGGCGCATCAAAAGATGTGCCAATTGTGGCACTTTACCCGGCTCTTCCCACTTGCCCTGTAGCGGTGGCAAGCGGGGTAATAAGGGGTTAATGTCACCGTTGATTGCACGGTGACAATAAGCCCGGTTAATAATGGAGAGGTGTCAATAAGACACCGATCCATTATTAATCCCAAAGTTATTAAATGCATAAAAAAAAGACAAAGCAAGAAAAAAGTATTTTAATGAAATAAAAGAGACAACACACTTTTCATTTCTTTTATTACTCTCTCATTCCTGCGACGCCATCGATCTCCTGTAAAAAAAGAAAAAAAACAAACCAACAGTATACCACCTGTCCGACGCAGTCCATAGTAACGACAGTCCCACGACGATCCAGCTCTGCTACATCGCAATGACAGGCAGAGCCTGTCATCGCGACGCAGCACAGCTGATTGCCTGCTTCCCCGGCGGTGACGTCATCGGACTGACTGCTTTACGGCCGGGATTACCCAGCAGTCACTGCAGTTATCGCGAGAAACTGCATGTGACCGCCGGGGAGAAGAGGATGGCGGCCATGAAGCAGTCCAGGCCGTGACCGCCGGAGATCTTCTGCCAGGTAAGTGCCGCTGACTCCTGACAGACCCGACCGACGGACACTGACAGTGACAGACCCGACCGACGGACACAGACAGTGACAGTGACAAATCCGATTCCGGTATTCGATATGACGAAAATATCGAAACGAATTATCGAAAGGCCGATAGAGCTAATATCGGCCGATAGCCGATATTTGCATTATCGTATCGCTCAACACTAGTAGTGACGCACACTTTATTGAGGTACAGTATTACATCGCCATTCACCATCTGTGGCTATGCAGTCTCATCTATATATACCTTATCTATCCGTTGTCATGCTTGCAAGTCCACAGTCAGGCTAAGTGCACACGATCAGGAATAATTGCGTTTTTTTTCGCGGTTTTTCCGCGGTTTTCCGCGGTAAAAACGCGATAAAAACGCAAGCATTAAGCATCCTATACATGTTAATTGATTCCGCATGTTTTGGCCACATGTTGCGTTTTTTCCGCGAAAAAAACGCTTTGCGGAAAAAATAGCAACATGTTCATTAATTTAGCGTAACCGCGGTGATTCCGCCGCCATAGGAATGCATTGAACCGCTTACTTTCCGCATGTGGCTATGCCCACTATGCGCAATGTAAGCGGTTCATGTGCGGATGGTACCCAGGGTCTGGAGCAGAGGAGACTCTCCTCCAGGCCCTGGGTACCATATCCCTGGTAAAACAATAATTAAAATAAAAAATAATGATATTCTCACCTTCCGGCGGCCCCCGCAGCCTTCCCGCGGCCCCCGCAGCCTTCCCGCCTTCAGCGACGCTCCCGGCAACTTCCGGTCCCAAGAGTGCTTTGCGAGAATCACCCAGATGGCATAGCGGTCTCGCGAGATGCTACGTCATCGGTGTGATTTGTTGCAAAGCACTCCTGGGACCGGAAGTTGCCGGGAGCGTCGCTGAAGGCGGGAAGGCTGCGGGGGCCGCCGGAAGGTGAGAATATCATTATTTATTATTTTTTTTATTATTTTTACATTAGATCTTTTTACTATTGATGCGACATAGGCGGCATCAATAGTAAAAAGTTGGTCACACTTGTCAAACACTATGTTTGACTCGTGTGACCAACCTGTCAATCAGTTTTCCAAGCGATGCTACAGATCGCTAGGAAAACGCTAGCATTCTGCAAGCTAATTACGCTTGCAAAACGCTATTATTCTGGCGGGAATCAGCATAAAAAAACGTGCATATTTCCTGCGGGAGAAGTGCGGGATTGCCGCGGAAATTTCCGCGGCAATTCCGCAACGTGTGAACTTAGCCTTAGGCATAAATAGCTGTTTTCACTATGCACTATGCACTTTTTAAAGGTTTTGTTTGTTAATATAAATGATTGGCACATATTATCAGTATTACATGATGGAAATTTTAGATATTTTTAAAAACTTTTTAGTGATATTATTCAGCAAATGTAAAGTTTTATGAATGTCACAGATAACTTGTAATGCTGATTATGTTTTTAAGTCAGCCATTCATTGTCTATACAATAAAAATGGTGTACATACTGTTACTTATCCATCATTAATCGATTCTAATATGTACTTGTATGCTTTTATTTAAAACCGTATAGCAGATTATTTAACCTATTTTTATTGTGGTTTGCATTGCTTTTCAACATGTTAATGTATGCGTTTATGTTTGTAAATTATTAATTTACATATATTTTTTAAAGTAAAATCATCATCTTATGGTACTAAAGGTTATATTTCTCTTGTTTGGAGTATAGACATTTTTAATTGACACGTAACAAGGAAAATACTTGATCTAGTATTTAAACATCCTCCTTGACCCTGGGCTCCAACACCGCCAGTTGTTGCTCGGAAGTGCTGTTAGCACAGTCAACACTTGCTCCTGTGTTACTGGGGTTCAGTAATGTCAGCTGTTCCCCTGCTGTGTGTATGGCAAACAGTCCTTCTGCCTCCAACCGGTTCTCTTCTCATCCCTGGGCTCCAACACCGCCAGTTGTTGCTCGGAAGTGCTGTTAGCACAGTCAACACTTGCTCCTGTGTTACTGGGGTTCAGTAATGTCAGCTGTTCCCCTGCTGTGTGAACGGCAAAAAGTCCTGCTGCCTCCACCCTGCTCTCTTCTCATCCCTGGGCTTCAACACCGCCAGTTGTTGCTCGGAAGTGCTGTTAGCACAGTCAACACTTGCTCCTGTGTTACTGGGGTTCAGTAATGTCAGCTGTTCCCCTGCTGTGTGTACGGCAAACAGTCCTGCTGCCTCCACCCTGTTCTCTTCTCATCCCTGGGCTTCAACACCACCAGTTGTTGCTCGGAATGCTGTTAGCACAGTGAACACTTGCTCCTGTGTTACTGGGGTTCAGTAATGTCAGCTGTTCCCCTGCTGTGTGTACGGAAAACAGTCCTGCTGCCTCCAACCGGTTCTCTTCTCATCCCTGGGCTCCAACACCGCCAGTTGTTGCTCGGAAGTGCTGTTAGCACAGTCAACACTTGCTCCTGTGTTACTGGGGTTCAGTAATGTCAGCTGTTCCCCTGCTGTGTGAACGGCAAAAAGTCCTGCTGCCTCCACCCTGCTCTCTTCTCATCCCTGGGCTTCAACACCGCCAGTTGTTGCTCGGAAGTGCTCTTAGCACAGTCAACACTTGCTCCTGTGTTACTGGGGTTCAGTAATGTCAGCTGTTCCCCTGCTGTGTGTACGGCAAACAAGTCCTGCTGCCTCCACCCTGTTCTCTTCTCATCCCTGGGCTCCAACACCGCCAGTTGTTGCTCGGAAGTGCTGTTAGCACAGTCAACACTTGCTCCTGTGTTACTGGGGTTCAGTAATGTCAGCTGTTCCCCTGCTGTGTGAACGGCAAAAAGTCCTGCTGCCTCCAACTGGTTCTCTTCTCATCCCTGGGCTCCAACACCGCCAGTTGTTGCTCGGAAGTGCTGTTAGCACAGTCAACACTTGCTCCTGTGTTACTGGGGTTCAGTAATGTCAGCTGTTCCCCTGCTGTGTGAATGGCAAAAAGTCCTGCTGCCTCCAACCGGTTCTCTTCTCATCCCTGGGCTCCAACACGGACAGTTGTTGCTCGGAAGTGTCATTGGCACGGTTACTCACTCCTGCCCAGACTGGTTACAGCACGCCATCTGTTTCCTGTCAGTGTAAACGTCACTTAGCCTCCAATAAGTTGTCCTGTCGTGTTGCGGTCGGGTTAGCCGACTCTATGGTGCCTGGAGTTTAGGTGCTTCCTATGTGTGCTGCGGGATATGCAAATAAAGGCTGTTTCCGTTGTGACAATAGGACAATCACCCACTGTAGTACTGTGGGATTCGGTAACTGCGGCAGGCTCGCGGCCTGTCAACTTAAATTTCCATGGGTACCTTCTGCTACCCGTCCGGGTTCCAGTATCGTCAGCTGGTTCTCCGCAGTGCCTTTGGCCTAGGTGCCTCCATCTCGGTATCCGAGTTCCAGCAACGTCTGCTGGTCCTTGGTAGTGCTTTGGAGCACAGGTACCTCCTGCTTAGTAACCGTGTCCCAGTAACATCAGCTGGTCCTCGGTTGTGCCATTGGCTCTTTTCCTTCTGCTGCCCCTCCGGGTTCCAGCACAGTCAGCTGGTCCTCGTTACTTGCATTGGCTCTTGTACCTTCTGCTACCCGTCCGGGTTCCAGTACCGTCAACTGGTTTTCCGCAGTGCCTTTGGCCTAGGTGCCTCCATCTCGGTATCCGAGTTCCAGCAACGTCTGCTGGTCCTTGGTAGTGCTTTGGAGCACAGGTACCTCCTGCTTAGTAACCGTGTCCCAGTAACGTCAGCTGGTCCTCGGTTGTGCCATTGGCTCTTTTCCTTCTGCTGCCCCTCCGGGTTCCAGCACAGTCAGCTGGTCCTCGTTACTTGCATTGGCTCTTGTACCTTCTGCTACCCGTCCGGGTTCCAGTACCGTCAACTGGTTCTCCGCAGTGCCTTTGGCCTAGGTGCCTCCATCTCGGTATCCGAGTTCCAGCAACGTCTGCTGGTCCTTGGTAGTGCTTTGGAGCACAGGTACCTCCTGCTTAGTAACCGTGTCCCAGTAACGTCAGCTGGTCCTCGGTTGTGCCATTGGCTCTTTTCCTTCTGCTGCCCCTCCGGGTTCCAGCACAGTCAGCTGGTCCTCGTTACTTGCATTGGCTCTTGTACCTTCTGCTACATTTACAAATTGAAGATTTTTTAAATGTTTTTTTGGGTAATCACTCTGGATCTCCAACAATGAAGACGACGACCCTGATGACCACCCCGAAGAAGATGACGACCACAAGGACGACGAGCATCAAGCCATCATCCTAAACACCATCACAAAAAAGAAATAAAAGATTACCCAACAGGACTAAGAAGGTTAAGACAAACTACAAGATACAGAACAAGAGACTTAAGAACAATAAGCAGAAGATCAAAAAGCAGAAGAACATGAAGTATAAGACCAAAATGAAGAGCAAAATATATGCTCTAAATTATAAGCAGAAGAAGACTAAGCAGTGTATGGGGGTGAGTCCGTTCCTCCTCGTGGTGCCCCTGGAAAATGCCTGCTGCTGCAGGCTAAACTGAACACGGACAAATACTGTTGTAATTTAAATCTTTTGTGACAGCAAGAACGGAAGGATGAAAAATTCATACTTTGACAGATTACAAGTACAGGAATCTCTGTCACAAATAAGAATATGATGAAGAAGATGAAGTACAATATGAAGAAGAATAATAGTTGAATAAGAAGAATATGAGTAATGTTAACAAAAAGATGAATAGCAAGAAGTTTAAGAAGAAGATAAAGAAGGTGAAGATGAAGAATAATTTGATGAAAAAGATGATGCTGCTGAAGATTATGAAGGAGAAAGTGTGTCAAAAGTTAAAAAGGTGAAGAGCATGGAAGTTGTGAAATATACATATTTGCCAAAATAGAAAAAACGTTAACAACATTGTCAATTTCTTCGTCAATCCGAACATCTTTAAAAAAAAAAATATTTATGCTATTCCATTTGATTGGGTTAAACATCTATGCCTTTAATGTCTCCTCAACCTTCCACAATACATTGTACATTACTCTTTGTTGTTTTCCTTCATGTACAATTAACCAACAAGGCAAGAATGGGTTTTTTTTAATTCCGATATTTTGTTCCCATAGACTTACATTGGATTTCCGGTATCGGTATCGGGTATCGCCGATATTTTTTGGGTATCGGCGATACCATTCCGATTCCGATACTTTTGCATATCGGAAAGTATCGCTCAACTCTAATAAGAAGTAGTTTCTTCAAATTCAGCACAAAATGCCACCTTTACTGACTACAGCAGCCTCAGAATTATTCATCCAAAGCGTCTTTACTACGGAGTAGAGCATCTTTGTCTTTTATGGCCTCAAAACATTGCACCTATGTAACAGTGGTGGACTATGCTGTTGCATTCCTGCCCCTGGAGACATGAATTGCGTAATGTGCAATATGCCATGCATCTCTATATAAGTTGTGTCATGTAAATTATATTGCATTGTGGTGTTTGCCTGTTTAATATGTAGAGTGTGATAAGTATTGTGAGTACAATGCGCATAGTGTATAGCATTGTTATAGGGAATGCACAGTGTAAGATAAGTAATGTAGTGCATAGTGTGTAGGGCAAGGAAGTTCTGCCCAGCAACAGACAGCAGGGTCAGTAGTAGTTAAGTGTTTGGATTAGCCCACAGTGAGAGGGCTTGATTATAGGGAAAGGACTGTGCTTCCCGGATAGAGTTAGTTAGAGCTTTTAGAGGAACAAATGTGCAGTGCTGCTAAGGGCTGATCCACAGCATAAAGAAACATACGGACAGGGATAGGGAGACCTGAAGAGAATTACTGGTGAGACTGAGAGACTTTCCTTGAGGCAGTCTTGGATAAGGCACCGAGTCACTGGATACTCGATAGCTTGCTAGTGCTGAAGGTAGCAGACCTGAACTGGGTTGGGAGCGTGGGTCTAGTGAGAGTACCAAACGCTGTACCTGGGGCTTCTATAGTGATAGGACGCAGAGCCATTGAGCATGTGGAGAGACTCGCTGAACAGGACTGTGGCATACAAACGAAGTTGTGGCAACATAGAGATGAAACAGATAAGCTGTAAACCTTGGAGTAGCCTACAGAGGAAGGATACAGTAGGATTGAAAAGGCTTCTTACTAAGAAGGAAACATGCTTAAGACTGTACCCACTATCCCTCATACATAACCCTTATCAAGTTTAGTAAAGTCCCCATGTTTGAACGGAAGTCTCCTTTATTGATCTGTGGAGTTTGTCATCTTGGCCAGTAAAACACCATCGGCTACAAGGGCCTGACAAACCACCAACACCCAGCCAGGACCCACTCTTTTCTGTAGCATGCTGGAGTGTTGAATATACAACACTTGCCCATGTTTACATGTACACCAAAATAGTATGAATGAAACATCAGCCCCATGCAAAAAAAAGCCCTCACAGTTCCATCTAATGAAGTATAAAACTATACAGGTTTCAGAAATGAACATTTTTTTTAGAAGCTTCTGAATTTTTTTCCCCACTTACACTGAATATTGGTCACTTTACTACTATTCACGGTGAATGTGGACTACAACGGACCTGCGTGGCAACATTTGGGTAATAAATTCATGAATGAGGGAGCATCCATTGTATTTATTTCTGTCTTTTTATGTCTTTCAGGTATAATTTCTGGTCTACTTGGGATTCAGTGGAGGTTTGGAGCTCTGCAGTATTGAGACAGCAGATGGTGTGCGACTTTTATACACTTGGCGCCTCAGCACTCTGCGACCCCGGTTTATAACTGTACGTGGTCTGCAAATTTGTGGTTGAGTTCTTGTGGTTCCTAAACGCTTCCAGTTTACTATAATACCTCGCAAAGATGATCATGGAAAATTTAGGTGGAATGACATTTCAGTAACTGACTAGTTAAAACTGTGGCTCCTATTATATCACCACACTGGAATTCAGTGAGCTCCTTAGCATGAGCTATTTCTCACAAATTATAGTAAAGGCAGACAGCATAGCGAGGGACTGGAATTTACACACTTATGGCAATGGGACTGAATAAGTAACCCAAAATTCATTAATAATGAAGGGAATCACAATATTTTTGATAATATACTATTGCCAATTAAAAGTAACATACACAAAAATGACACCAACATATGATACATTTTCCACGAAATTCAAGATGCGCTAACAATAAATCTGCTCCGCTGTTTTTCAAAGGTTTATGGTTACTACTAGTGTTGAGCATTCCGATACCGCAAGTATCGGGTATCGGCCGATATTCGCTGTATCGGAATTCCGATACTTAATTCCGATATTTTTCCTATATCGTATACCGGAATCGGAAGTTCCCATAATTCTTTGAGAGGCAATGTGATTTTAGTCAGCCAATGAGGAATCTTATGAAGTGTGGGCACATCCTGTAATGCTGCAGTCATCTTAACTAATGGCATGGCTGTGATTGGCTGCTGAAATGATGTCAGAATGCACTATAAAAGGCGTCGCCTCCATTTTAGCGTCACTGTGCTGTGAACTCAGTTAGGGACAGAACGCTGCTGTGCTGACTCTGAGGGACAGTTAGACATAGCGATTTTGTGTACTCTACTGTGCTTTAGGCAGGCTAGTTTACCAACCACTGTGTAAAGCTTCCTTTTGCCAGTGTTGTTTTAACAGCTCTGTGCAAGGTGTGTGTGAGAGTGCAGGTGACGCTGCAGTTTGCTCTGCATCCACCGCTGTTTGTAGGCATCTGCACGTGTCACTCACAGACTCTTTTTTTTTATTTGATTTTGTGGAATTGGTGCAGCTCCATTATATTTTAAAAAAATCTAATCTATTAGTGTGACGCGCTTCCATCCGTATACAATACATTGGTTGCAAACACTATAGAAGTAGACAAAGGAGTAGCCTTTCACAGATTGTGGACAGTTGTGTTTCAGTGTTCACTGTAGTCTGTGAGCTTTTCATTTTTTGAGTGCAGATTATGTGTGGCCCAGCTATGTAAGGCACACATAAAATCCAGGAGAATGCACAGGAAGGTAACCACAAAAGCTTGTTATCATTCACGTCACTCACACTTTCAGACACACCCACCAGGGGTATAGGAGGTAGTGACGCGTAGCAGACCAGTCAAGCTTCCTGTCTCAGGACAGTGCAGACCAGTCAGTTTCCTGTCTTAGGACAGTGCAGTTCAGTGCCAGTTCAGTCTGGACTAGGAGAGAGGACTGAATCCTCGCAGAGCTAGCGTAGCTCACCTGACAAGGAAGTGGAGGCTAGTACGGGTGAAGTGAATCATCCTAGCCTAATCAGAGCTACCCTTAATCAGTACCTCAACAGAAGCTGAAACAAGGAGGATACTGAGAGCTGCTCAGCGAGCTCTGGAGAAAGCTGACATTTCCATCGAAAGCTACAAGTGCTTATGCAAAGAGCAAAAGCAGGGCGAAGGGCGCAGTGGAGAAGACATAGAGAAGTGCTTTAGGTATTGGATTGCCTGCACTAAATAACCGGACACCGGGGTCCGAAGCGTTGCTAGAGTTTCAAGCATAGTAACAAGATACTCGGAGGCTATCTGGACTACAGGTCGCAGAGAGCAGCCCAAAGCGCTGATACGTAACCGGAGACAGGGAAAACAGGAGTCTAGCCTGATCAGCAAATATAGACTTAGTTCTCCCAACATCTGCTAGTCAGAGCCATAGAAGTCTCCACCACAAAGTCGGCCGGGCTTGTCAGCTATTGAGAAAGCTGGAGATTGTAGAGTTAACTTCGCTTCATGCAAGTTTGGACTCCGATATATACGAAGTAAAGGAGGCCTCTAACCTGCTCAGCGGTTACCCGAATGTGCATTCTCCACCCTGACCAGCTCCCCGGGACCTGCTTGAACCATCTACCAGTAAAAGGTATGAAAAGAAGCTGCATTGTGTATGACTGAATTATTAACTACACCCTGCATCATCACCATAGACTTCCAGGGACGAGTCTCACCTGTGGGAGACTTACCACCCAGCTGCCCCATAACATCCCCTGTGAAGATCCTAATAGCAGCGCTGGTCCAATTGACCAGATACCACAGGTGGCGTCACGAACTACCTATCCTAACAATCCCCTGTAAATATCCCCCATTGCACGACCGCCAGGGCCACGGACCGAGCCACCGCTACCAGTGACAACTCCCATAGATTTCCATGGGCTCGGCTCCGAGTACCCCATAGCCCTGGTATCCACAATTGTGGTGCGTGTCGGAACAACTTTGGCGTCACAAACAGGATACGAAAACTTGCAATTGTGAGTCCTGTGTGTCTATTGAACTGTTTGCTGCATTTGGCGCCAAAATACCGCCATCTTTACCGCAAAATTCGCGCCCTCAGGCGCTGGTGAAGAAGGGGGGCGTACCTGAAAGTGCGCGCTGGTTCCCTGGCCCTGCCCCCAACTCTGATGCGGCGGCAGGTCCTGTGAAACAGGAAGTGAACGCTCTGACATCAGAGCGCCAGCGACAAAGGTCCTGTCTCCACCGCTGTGCCTGCAACGAAGGTCCTGTCTCCACCGCTGTGCCTGCGACGCTGCAGCCTGTGAAAGAGGTAGGCTCAGATTAACCAAGGGGGCACCAATATGTCGCAGCAACCGGCAGACGGAGCGGCCCCCAGCTGGAGGCCCTAATAGCCCACCGCTTGGCGTCGTACCGCAGGATGGGGGTGCAGGCCCCTCACCTGGTCCGGTGGTCCCGCTTATGCCCCTAACGCTCCCATACATGCCTGGAGCGAAGTGGCTCCCCCAGTACAGCGGCGAGCCAGACACCCTGCCAGGATTTAAACGGAAGATATGTAGTATTTTGGATATGTACTCAATGACTGAAAAGCAAAAAGCTGCTGTGGTAATAGGACAGTTAGCTGGTGCGGCTGAGAGAGAAGTAGAGACTTGGCCCACTGCAGACCAGGAGTCGGTACCTGCGATTCTCTTAAAGCTACAGGCCATCTTTGAGGACCGCACAGAAACGGATCTCCGGATGGCATTTTATCAGTGCTTCCAGAGACCGGGTGACAGTATTAGGGACTACGCCTGCCGACTACAGGGGGCCCTGCGAGCTCTTAAACAGGCTAACCCTACAAGTCCCATTGATGAGAGCCAAATGTTGAAAGAGCAATTCGTGCGGGACTGAGGTCTCCAGAGGAAGGCAGGACTGTAAACTGGTGGTCCTTAGATCATCCAGATGCCACTTTTGATGCCCTAAAAGACATGGCAATAAAAGGGCTGCGAACCTTGGAAAAGCCTGAGGTGGCAAATCAGTATCACCCGGGTGAAGCCACTCTAAAGCCGGCAGTACCCACCTTTTCCCCGCAGGTGGCAGAAGCTACAATGCAGGTGGCGCCCCCTAGTGAGTTGGAATGTCTGCGCTCAGAAGTGCGCCAGCTGACTAAGAACTTAGCCACTGTAATGGATGCCCTGCAACTGCGGAAAGAGGAAGGAGGAAAGATCCTACTAGCCGACTGTCCGGAGGATGTTCCTTGGATGAACCGGAGGAAATGGAGGACGTCGCCTCATCGGAGGAGGACCACGCCACCCCCAGGAGCGACTCCTGAGCAACATCATCCTCGCCGGGAGATCATCTGCTACCGCTGCAACCAAAAAGGTCATATGGCTCAGCAATGTCCTTTAAACGAGCCGATCCTGGGTCAGAGGGCCAACACCCAGGAGTAGACTCATCAGGCCCCTTGGACTGGAACCGCAGGTTCGTGGGTGGACGGCCCTACCTGTCCATGATTCTGGACGGGATTGCAATTCCTGCACTGCTGGACACTGGATCTCAGGTGACCATCATACCTGATGTCCTTTACAATAAATTTTGGTCCATGGACAGCCTCCAGCCCCCGAGCCCTGACTTGACAGTGTACGCTACCAATGGTCTCCCTGTTGAAGTAATTGGAGCCAAAAACGTAAACGTAAAAGTGGGCAGGGTGGAGCTGAAGGATCAGGGACTCCTAGTAGTCAGGACTGTAAATGAGGAAAATGGCCTAAATGTGATATTAGGTACTAACATTATCAGTAACTGTCTGGGAGAAGTTGTGTTTTTGCTCCAACAGCTCGCTGAAGTTGCCAGGCCAAAGCAGAAGGGAGTGATCCAGAGGGAAATCCGGGCCCTGATGTGCCAGCAGCAAGCGAAGCTTACAGATGGTGAAATCGGTAATGTACGGGTCACAGACTCGAACCCCATTGTAATACCCCCAATGAGTGAAATGTTAATATGGTGTAGAGCAGCCATAGGTCTGAGAGGACAGAACTACCAAGCAGTAGTAGAACCCCATCGCTCAGAACACAGACCTACACTCATGATTGCTAGAGGGGTAGTGGAAGTAATAAATGGGAGAGTACCAGTACGACTTCTCAACTGGGGGGACGATGAAGTAAATTTGCCACGTTATGCTACAGTTGCTAAATTACATGCCGTAGATAACAATTCTATCCTCACGACCGAGTCCTTAGCCTCCCGCCAACCAGCGGAGGATAATGATCCGGCAACCCCGGTAGCGGACTGGTGTCAGCAGCTTCATATAGGAACAGACACCACTTCCGTCCACCAGAAACAGGGGGTACTACGGGTGGTACAAGAGTACGCACAAGTATTTAGCAAGCACCCACTTGACTTTGGGACAATTAAGGGAGTACAGCATCATATCCCTACAGGCAGTCATCCTCCCATCAAAGAGCGGTACAGGCCTATACCTCCAGCCCACTATCAGAAAGCTAAGGAAATGCTGCGTGACATGAAGCAAGCCGGGGTGATAAGGGATAGTTGTAGCCCCTGGGCAGCACCTCTAGTTCTAGTGAAGAAAAAGGATGGTAGCATGCGAATGTGTGTAGATTATAGGCAAGTAAATCGTATAACACATAAAGATGCATACCCATTACCACGCATAGAGGAATCCTTAGCTGCTCTGAAAACGGCTAACTACTTTTCTACCCTCGACCTTACTAGTGGGTACTGGCAAGTAGCTGTGGCTGAGGAGGACCAGGAGAAAACTGCTTTCACCACCCCAATGGGACTCTGCGAGTTCGACAGAATGCCGTTTGGCCTCAGCAGTGCCCCAGGAACATTCCAGAGGGTGATGGAGAGCTGTCTGGGACATCTCAACTTCGAAACTGTGCTGCTGTACTTGGACGACGTAATTGTGTACTCTAAGACATATGAAGATCATCTGAAGCACCTGGCGGAGGTATTCGAGTCATTGTCCAAGTTTGGGATGAAACTAATGCCCTCTAAATGCCACCTGCTCAAACGGAAGGTACAGTACTTGGGACACATTGTCAGTTCCGAAGGAGTAGCGCCGGACCCTGAGAAGGTCACAGCTATTCAGAAATGGCCAGAGCCGAAGAACCTAAAGGAGGTGCGTCAGTTCCTGGGACTAACAGGTTACTACAGGAGGTTTGTAAAAGATTACACTAAGAAAGCGGCGCCTTTGCAGGACCTCCTGGTAGGACAACCTCTTAAGAGCAGAAACCTTCCATTCAATTGGGGAAAAGAACAAGCTGAGGCATTCAAAGAGATGAAAGAGATCCTTACCGGCGATGAAATCTTAGCCTACCCAGATTACAGCCAACCGTTCCTGCTATACACAGATGCCAGTAACGAAGGATTAGGAGCGGTCCTCAGTCAGAGGCAGAACGGCCAAGAAAAAGTCATCGCATATGCCAGCAGAAAACTCAGGCCAACTGAGTGGAATCCGGAAAACTATAGCAGCTTCAAACTGGAGTTCCTAGCGCTGGTCTGGGCCATTACCGAAAGATTTAAACATTACCTTGCCTCCAACAAGTTCACTGCGTTTACAGACAATAACCCCTTGACGCATCTGGAAACAGCCAAGCTGGGAGCCATGGAGCAACGTTGGATGGCTCGGTTGTCAAATTATCAGTTTACCATCAAGTACAGAGCGGGCCGTAAAAATGCCAACGCGGACGCCTTGTCCAGAATGCCGCATGAATCCGACACGGAGGAAGAATCAGATGATCTGGAAGAAATCGAGCTACCTGCGTTCCATCGAAATGGGATGGTCCAAGAGCAACGAGTCTACAGAAAGCGGTGTGGTGAGATGTTGAACCCTTTACCCCATCACAGCTGGAAGGAGACTCAAGACAGCGATCCAGTGGTCAGCCGTATCAAGGAGTTGATAAGACAAGAAGGTTCCTCCTTGGAGAAAGACGCACCCATACCAGCAAAGCTCCTGTGGAATGAAAGAAGCCGGTTGTTCATATACCGAGAGAAGTTGTGCAGGAGATACGTCGACCCAAGGACCCATGAGATGGTGTGGCAGATAGTGGTGCCCAGAGCAGACATCCAAATGGTGTTGGAAGCCTACCACGATCAAGCAGGACACTTTGGCTGGAAAAAGCTGGAGACCAGGTTGAGGTGCCGGTTCTACTGGGTAGGGATGCGCAGCTCCATCGAGAAGTGGTGCCGGAACTGTGGACCCTGTGGTCTCAGACGAAAAGACTATCATAGTCAGAGAGCACCCTTGCAGCCTATCCGGATGACTCGTCCTCTGGAGATCGTAGCATTGGATCACGTTAAGTTGTCCCCAAGCAGGTCAGGATATTCGTATGCCCTGACCATGGTGGATCATTACTCCAAATTTCTGGTGGTCGCCCCTGTCAAGGATCTCACAGCAGAGACAGCAGCCAAGGTCTTCCAAGCAAGTTTCTGCAGACCACACGGATATCCAGAGCAGGTACTGACTGATCGAGGTCCAGCCTTTGAAGCTGAACTGTTTCAGGAATTCTGTCAATTGTATGGATGTAAAAAGATCAGAACGACGCCATACCATCCTCAGACCAACGGCCTTTGTGAAAAGATGAATCACATTGTCATGGATTTACTGAAAACCGTACCCCTGGAAGAAAGAAATCGGTGGCCAGACTTGTTACCTGACCTGGTTGACTTGTACAACCACATCCCAATAAGTTCCACCAACTGCACTCCAGCTTACCTTATGAGAGCGAGACCTGGAAGACTGCCAATGGATTTGGAGCTGGAGTGGTAGAACCAGAGGCCGATGACAGTGCTGAAGATTGGGACACAACTCGACAGGAACAGTACAAGAGAGTACAAGCCTGCGTAGAAGACAGTCTCAACAAAGTAAGAGAAAAGCAAGAGAAGAACTATAACAAAAATGCTCCCGCTAAGCCTTTTATGCCTGGAGAAATGGTGCTCAAAAGGAAAAGAAGAATGCACAAGTTGGATGATCAGTGGGAACAGGAGCCATATGTCGTGCAAAATTCCAATTTTGATAACAGAAAGGTCTGTACCATCAGCAAGGATGGAGGAAAAACGACTGCAACTGTGTCCAGAGATCATCTAAAGTTGTGTCCTGGCCCATTAAAGCTCCGTGAAGAAAAACCCGTATGGTGTGGCCTAGAGTGAGGTCTGCAGTCAGAAGTCCTGCAGCCCACCCAGGACCCACGTGGGAGGTTTTTGGTGCGGGTCCTCCACAAAATATTGTCTAGTAATATGAGAATGTTTGATACTTTTGATACTTTTGTATTTCTTCTAATGTACAAATTGTAACGTTCAAGAAGTCTTACCTCCCGGATGGGATGAGTTAAAATGTTGATGTTTAATGTGAAAACAAAAATGTTTTCTTTTTCTCTTTTACAGCCCGGGAGTGCTGTGTTAAACCAAGGGGGGATGTGTGGCCCAGCTATGTAAGGCACACATAAAATCCAGGAGAATGCACAGGAAGGTAACCAGAAAAGCTTGTTATCATTCACGTCACTCACACTTTCAGACACACCCACCAGGGGTATAGGAGGTAGTGACGCGTAGCAGACCAGTCAAGCTTCCTGTCTCAGGACAGTGCAGACCAGTCAGTTTCCTGTCTTAGGACAGTGCAGTTTAGTGCCAGTTCAGTCTGGACTAGGAGAGAGGACTGAATCCTCGCAGAGCTAGCGTAGCTCACCTGACAAGGAAGTGGAGGCTAGTACGGGTGAAGTGAATCATCCTAGCCTAGTCAGAGCTACCCTTAATCAGTACCTCAACAGAAGCTGAAACAAGGAGGATACTGAGAGCTGCTCAGCGAGCTCTGGAGAAAGCTGACATTTCCATCGAAAGCTACAAGTGCTTATGCAAAGAGCAAAAGCAGGGCGAAGGGCGCAGTGGAGAAGACATAGAGAAGTGCTTTAGGTATTGGATTGCCTGCACTAAATAACCGGACACCGGGTCCGAAGCGTTGCTAGAGTTTCAAGCATAGTAACAAGATACTCGGAGGCTATCTGGACTACAGGTCGCAGAGAGCAGCCCAAAGCGCTGATACGTAACCGGAGACAGGGAAAACAGGAGTCTAGCCTGATCAGCAAATATAGACTTAGTTTCTCCAACATCTGCTAGTCAGAGCCATAGAAGTCTCCACCACAAAGTCGGCCGGGCTTGTCAGCTATTGAGAAAGCTGGAGATTGTAGAGTTAACTTCGCTTCATGCAAGTTTGGACTCCGATATATACGAAGTAAAGGAGGCCTCTAACCTGCTCAGCGGTTACCCGAATGTGCATTCTCCACCCCGACCAGCTCCCCGGGACCTGCTTGAACCATCTACCAGTAAAAGGTATGAAAAGAAGCTGCATTGTGTATGACTGAATTATTAACTACACCCTGCATCATCACCATAGACTTCCAGGGACGAGTCTCACCTGTGGGAGACTTACCACCCAGCTGCCCCATAACATCCCCTGTGAAGATCCTAATAGCAGCGCTGGTCCAATTGACCAGATACCACAGGTGGCGTCACGAACTACCTATCCTAACAATCCCCTGTAAATATCCCCCATTGCACGACCGCCAGGGCCACGGACAGAGCCACCGCTACCAGTGACAACTCCCATAGATTTCCATGGGCTCGGCTCTGAGTACCCCATAGCCCTGGTATCCACAATTGTGGTGCGTGTCGGAACAATTACGCTCCAGTTAGTTCTTCAACCACTGCTGGTTGTAGTCTGCTGAGCGTGTGTCACTGCCTCATCCTTCACATTTTTCTCTAATTGGTGCTGCTCCATTATATTTGAAAAAAATCTAATCTATTAGTGTGACGCGCTTCCATCCGTATACAATACATTGGTTGCAAACACTATAGAAGTACACAAAGGGGCCTTTCACAGCTACTGAACAGTTGTGTTTCAGTGTTCACTGTAGTCTGTGAGCTTTTCATTTTTTGAGTGCAGATTACGCTCCAGTTAGTTCTTCAACCACTGCTGGTTGTAGTCTGCTGAGCGTGTGTCACTGCCTCATCCTTCACATTTTTCTCTAATTGGTGCTGCTCCATTATATTTGAAAAAAATCTAATCTATTAGTGTGACGCGCTTCCATCCGTATACAATACATTGGTTGCAAACACTATAGAAGTACACAAAGGGGCCTTTCTCAGCTACTGAACAGTTGTCTGCAGTGTTCACTGCAGTCTCTGAGGAATAACCACACTTAGGCCTTATAACTTTTCTGACTTTCTTTATCAATCTACCAAGATGAAGAAGGCAGGAAATAAGGCACGTGGTCGTGGCCGTGGAGTTTCAGCAGGGAGAGGACGTGGGGATTCTGTGGCTGCTGCCGCACCCAGTGACACAGCATCCACCAGTTTTTCCCCGTGAGCGTTCCTTTATGCGCACTTTTGTAGGAGCTCAGCGTACCCCCCTGCTGCGGGAAGAACAAATTGAAGCTGTTGTTGGTTGGATGGCAGCCAATGCATCGACTTCAATTCCTTCCACCTCCTCTCAGGACCACAGCACTGTTGAACAACCATCTGTCTCTTCACCGCCTGCCAAATTGCCCAGGCAGTCAGAGAGCTCTGTAAAGGAGCCAGCTGAGTCTCTGCTTCTGTTCTCAGAATCTGTTGGCTTGCAAACAGGGCCCAGCCAAGCAGCATTCTGGAATGTGAAGAAGAGGGAGTATGCAGTGATGCGCAACAGCTGTGTCTCTCTGAATCTGAAGAGGCGGGTGAGCCAGTGCCGATGGTCAGCACACCGCAGAACGCATCTGATGATGATGAGACTCAGGTGCCATTTTCTGTTGAGCAAGGTGCTGGCCAGACCACCCAACAGCAGCAGGTGTTGGAAGAGGGTAGTGGAGATGATGAGGTCCAAGACCCAACATGGCGTGAGGAACAGGAAGGTGGTGGTAGCAGCTCTGAGGAAGAGATTGCCCCAACGGTCCAAACAGTAGGGAGAGGTAGGCTGCAGACTCGGCTGCCTGTAGCCTCCAGTTTGGCACCCGTTCGTAGCAGTTCTCTTCCAACAGCCAAACCGGGCGCTCCCAGGACTTGCACTGCGTGGTCCTTTTTTGGCACACTTGCAGATGATATTTGCTATGTCAAATGCAAGCTGTGTAATCAAAAAGTTAAAAGAGGTAAAAATATCAGTAACCTCAATACCACAAATATGTGGAAACATGTACGGACAAAGCACGTGGTTGAGTTACAAAGACACACTGGAGATGTAGGCCAACCTACAGCAGCACCTACATCTTCAGCTCGTGTTGGAGCCTCTTCCTCCAGCTCACACACAGCTGGTTCGGCTTCCTCACAGGATCGCCATGGAAGAACCTCTGTCACTGTTGTCCAGAGACCCAGTGTTATTCCACCCACAGCTGCAAGTTCCCTGTCATCCTCACACTCCCAGGCCACAAAACAGCCATCGGTAGCACAGGCATGGGATAAAAGACGGCCATACTCGGCAAACCATCCACGAGCACAGGCTCTGAATGCTGGCATTGCAAAACTCCTGTCCCTTGAAATGCTGTCATTCAGGCTGGTGGAGACTGACAGTTTCCGTGACTTAATGGCATTGGCAGTCCCACAATACAATGTGCCCAGCCGATTTTATTTCAGCAGGCAAGCCGTCCCTGGTCTGCAAAAGCATGTCGAGGGAAAAATTAAACATGCGCTACTAAACGCCGTCAGTAGCAAGGTCCACCTGACCACCGATGCGTGGACCAGTACCCATGGCCAGGGACGATACCTTTCCCTTACTGCCCATTGGGTCAATGTTGTGGAGCCGGGTACAGATCTTGCGAGTGGCGCTGTACGTGTCTGCCAACTCCAAGGATTGCAGGAATCAAGTCTGTCCACATTGACTCCTCCTCCTACTCCAGTTCCTCAGAATCATCGCTGCAGGAGCCGTCACGGTCTACCTCCACATGGACCCGTGAACGCTTACCTGATGCGACCGATATGAGCACAGCCGTGGCCAAACGTCAACAGGCCGTCCTGAAATTAATTTACATGGGGAATCGAAGCCACACAGCGCAGGAGCTCTGGAATGCCATCAAGCAGGAGAGCGACGTGTGGTTTTTGCCAGCGAATCTCCAGCCAGGCTTGGTAGTGTGTGACAATGGCCGAAATCTGGTGGCAGCTCTGGGCCTTGGCAACCTCACTCACATACCATGTCTGGCACATGTGCTCAACTTGGTCGTGCAGAGTTTTTTGAGGGACTATCCGGATCTTGATGCACTGCTGCACAAGGTCCGCCTAGAGTGCGCTCACTTGCGACGTTCCAGCATGGCCAGATCGCGCATTGCAGCTCTGCAACGCAGATTTCGCCTTCCTGAACATCGCATCATATGTGACGTACCCACCAGGTGGAATTCCACGTTACATATGTTGGAGCGGTTGTGTGAGCAGCAGCCAGCAGTAATGGAGTATCAGCTGCATCAGGCGCAATCAACTCGCAATTTGCGTCGTTCACACTTCACCACTACTGAGTGGGCCTCTATGAAGGACATCTGCCACGTTTTGCGTGCGTTTCATGAGTCAACGCGGATGGCGAGTGCAGATGATGCACTAGTCAGCCTGACTGTCCCCCTTATCTGCCTGCTTCAAAAAACACTGCAAGCAATAAGGGATGAGGTTTTGGAAGAGGTGGAGGATGAGGAGTCACAAATTCCATCACCTTCTGGACAGTCAGCGCAACGTGGTTCCTCACAAAGGGCTGGGCAGTGTTCACTTTGTGAGGAGGATGAGGAGGAGTCAATGGAGGAGGAAGACATCGCTCCAGAGGGAGGTACACAACGCTCTAGTCAGTATGTAGAGCGAGGGTGGGGTGATGCAGAGCAGGCAGAGATGACGCCTCTTGCAGGGGACAGCGTTTCTTGGCCAGTTGGGAGTCTGCAGCACATGGTTGATTTCATGCTGCAGTGCCTGAGAAACGACCGCCGCATCGCCCACATTCTCACCACGTCTGATTATTGGGTGTACACCCTCCTAGACCCTCGCTACCGGGACAACTTACAAAGCCTCATCACACCGTTGAACCGGGAGCGTAAAATGCGGGAGTACCAAGACACACTGGTGCAATCCATAATGTTCTCCATTCCAGCCGAGAGCACTGCTACTGCTTTACAAAGCAGCTCTGTGCGTCGAGGCAGTGGAGACAGCTCTGCAACAAGAGGGAGCACAAGCAGCGCATCTGCACAGGGCAAGACCAGTATGTTCCAAATGTGGCGAAGTTTTGTGGCAGTGCCACCAATGTCTACACCATCCGAGACGGCTCCAGTCAGCAGGAGGCAACGTTTCCGTAAGATGGTGACAGATTACATGTCTTTCCCTCTCAGTGTACTCCCAGATGGCTCTTCCCCATTCAAGTTTTGGGTCTCTAAGCTGGATACATGACCGGAGCTTAGCCAGTATGCATTGGAGGTGCTGGCTTGCCCTGCTGCCAGTGTATTATCGGAGCGCGTCTTTAGTGCCGCAGGTGGTGTACTAACAGACCGTCGCATGCGACTATCCTCCGATAATGTAGACCGGCTTACTTTTCTGAAAATGAACAAGGCATGGATCTCGCCAGAATTTGTCTGTCCGTTTTCAGATTAAATAACTGGTTCGCAACGTTATCCATGTCTCCTGTTCCCTACACATGCACAGAAAAACCCATGTCGAACATGCTCCAAATAGGGAAGAGCCGTCACCCTGAATGTTATGCTTAAAACATGAAATTGTGAAGTTTTCCAGGCCTAGAATGATAAATTTTTATGACAAATATGGACAAATAATAATTTGTCATCACAGCGCATATCTGCACATGTCTATTAGAAATGGTAACAAAAACTAAAACATAGTGTTCACTTTTTGAAATTAATGCATAAAAGTACATTTCATACTTATCAATTAATGCTTTTTAAGGAACTTTATCTGTACCTGTAAGATAATGCAGTCAATGGATGTACGAATCATAAAATCCTCATCATCATCATCACGAGTTTTATTTATGACAGACATTATAAAATACACATACTGATGCCAACTGTAACTTCACACACCATATATGAAATGGCCAGCATCTAAACCTGGTAATAATGTGCAATAATAAATTATTACATCTAGAAAGTGCATCATGCATACTGACAATAGGTAGTACTAGTTATACCTGCAAGTGCTGTTGAAACAACCACAACAGATATAAATTAATAATGGTATATAGGTATCACAGTGCATAGTTACTCATGGACAATGTCGATGTAATACTGTACCTCAATAAAGTCTGCGTCAACCATTATGCTTGTTAGTCTTGTAGATTGTTAAAGAGGGAACGGTCTTTTTTTGTTGGTCATAGGTGTAGTATTAGACAGTAAATGATTACTGCTGTCGTATTTTTGGCGTCCCTAGGGCACAATAACGCTGCGTAACGTCACATTTTATAGAGTCATCTAATTGACACACGCTACCCTACCCTACGCGTGACAGTAGGAAGGTAGTGTTGACGGATAAAGCCTTGCGCAACCAGACATGCTTTTACCCTCTTCAACACTGTACAAGCAAAAAATGCATGATTGCAGCCGCAGACTTTATTGACGTACAGTATAACATCGCCATTACCCATCAGAGGCTGTCCACTGTCTGATACAGACATAGAATATACCTTTGCTATCCGTAGCCTTTCTTTCACCTACACTTGCAGGCACACACTTAAATTGTGACAATGTATTATGTTTTTTAAATGGTTATTTTTTATCGTACATTATTGTGTCATCACATTGATGAGTCCATGCTGGACATGTCATACATGCTGTACAAAGTAACGATTTTATTAACTTAAATAATTGAAATGTCTGTGACTGTCACATCTAAATTGCAATGATGATGATGATGAGTGACGATTACAAAATCCATTGTCTTCACTATGTTATGGTTTAACATAGCGTTCCTTAAGCATTATTCATAAATACAAAAATGGACTTTTATTGTTAAATTTACAACACTATATTTTGTAACCAATTTTTTGGGTGTTGTGTTGTTCCATTTCTTGTTGGCATGTGCATATATGCGTTTATATTTGCAGTGTTTTTATTTTTATTCTTGAAGTTAGGAAACGTGTATCTTCGTACCGTGTTAGCCATTAGATAGAAAAATATTTAGACTTGAGAGTCCACAGTGGTTGATACCTTTGAATGGATAACTGAAAAGATGGTAACAAATTGCAAGCTTTCGAGGCTACTCACGTCTCTTCATCAGGCAAAGACTAAAACAAAAAATGAAGCATCACATATTTCTATACACAACAGGACACAGGAATAGTGCAATAGGTAAGACAAGTAAGTGACGTGTAGCAGAACTGTCATTATCACAGAGGGATGAACATAAATATTGGAACAGTTCCTAGATAAGGATAGAAAGTTTTATTGCCCTCTGATTGGGGTCTGGTTTTGTGTTTTCATGCCCCTGGAAGGGCAGAGACGCAGATTCCTTAATTGATATAGAATGACATAAATCCGTGTGATCTATTCATTCCATCACTAACAGTGTCAAAGGTCATGATGAGCTTATATTCTGAAACCTTTGTATCTTTCTCATATTTGAAGTTATATTTTAATACCAGTAATTCCATATCCATCATGCTATGACCGGGCATACAAAAGTGTTTTGCCACAGGTAAATCCATAATTTTTTGACTTATCGTGTGGCGCTGATAATTCATCCTTGTTCTCATTTTTTGGCCGGTCTCCCCTCACTTGTCCCTCCCTCACTTGTCTTACCTATTCCTGTGTCCTGTTGTGTGTAGAAATATGTGATTCTTCATTTTTTTTTTAGTCTTAGACTGATGAAGAGACCTGAGTAGTCTCGAAAGCTTTGAATTTGTTACCTTATTTTCAGTTAGCCATTAAACGGTATCAACCACAGAGGACTCTCAAGTATAAATATTTTTCTATTCTTGGAATTGAAATTCATCATTTTATTGTCCTAGTAAAACTTCATTTATTCTTGTTTGAAGTACATACATTTGCAATGGCCACGTAACAAGGCAATAACTCAATATTTTGTGCCTACACCCTCCTTGACCCTGGGCTTCAACAGCGCCAGTTGCTGCTCAGAAGTGTTAGATGCACAGATGAAAACAATCGCTGATGTGTTTGTGGGGTTCAGTAACGCCTGCTGTTCCCCTGCTGTGTGTCTGGCAAAAATTACTGCTGCTAACTACAACTTCAACTTCAAACGTCTCATACTAGGCCTCTGCCTACACCCTTCTTGACCCTGGGCTTCAACAGCGCCAGTTGCTGCTCAGAAGTGTTAGATGCACAGATGAAAACAATCGCTGATGTGTTTGTGGGGTTCAGTAACGCCTGCTGTTCCCCTGCTGTGTGTCTGGCAAAAATTACTGCTGCTAACTACAACTTCAACTTCAAACGTCTCATACTAGGCCTCTGCCTACACCCTCCTTGACCCTGGGCTTCAACAGCGCCAGTTGCTGCTCAGAAGTGTTAGATGCACAGATGAAAACAATCGCTGATGTGTTTGTGGGGTTCAGTAACGCCTGCTGTTCCCCTGCTGTGTGTCTGGCAAAAATTACTGCTGCTAACTACAACTTCAACTTCAAACGTCTCATACTAGGCCTCTGCCTACACCCTCCTTGACCCTGGGCTTCAACAGCGCCAGTTGCTGCTCAGAAGTGTTAGATGCACAGATGAAAACAATCGCTGATGTGTTTGTGGGGTTCAGTAACGCCTGCTGTTCCCCTGCTGTGTGTCTGGCAAAAATTACTGCTGCTAACTACAACTTCAACTTCAAACGTCTCATACTAGGCCTCTGCCTACACCCTCCTTGACCCTGGGCTTCAACAGCGCCAGTTGCTGCTCAGAAGTGTTAGATGCACAGATGAAAACAATCGCTGATGTGTTTGTGGGGTTCAGTAACGCCTGCTGTTCCCCTGCTGTGTGTCCGGCAAAAATTACTGCTAGCTACCTAATCATGGTGAAAAAAACATGACATCTCAAAGTGTCTAGTGCTACACATAGATATGAGGCTACACCCTGATTTCTAAGCTGTAAACATTTGAAACGTCAACTTTCAAACCATAAAATGATTAGTCTTTGTCACAAATCTGTAACAAAATAATTGTGACATATTATTACAGATATGCACATGTCGAAAACAAATGCAAACACAAAAGCCTACTTATGCTATAGGATACTGATGGTCAACCTTGTCACTCCATAGCTTAGACAAATCCAACTCACATCATGATGACTCAAATGCTGCAATGTTGGAAGTGCATAATGTGGGTTGAACTTTGACAACTGCTGCAGTGCGAAGGTTATACTTCAGTGTTCTTGCCTTTGAAATAAAAGCATACAAGTAAATATAATAATCCAATGTTGATTAAGGGACGTGATGTACACCTGTAATATTGTGCAAACAATGCATGTAGGAATAGTCCTCTTCAACATTACTTATATTTGTGTCATTTTAAAAAATACATATTTGATTAGAAAGTTAACAGCCCATATCATAAAGGTCCTTCATGTAAACATGATAATCGCTACCAAAAATCATGCATTACCTTGGTAAAGTCAATAGTGCATAGTCACAATAGCAAAATATATACCTGTAAGTGGTGCTGAAAGAACGACAACTGATAGAATACGTGAATGATATATATTTATCAGACTGAATAGCGACATCTGTACAATGTCGATATAATACTGTACCTTAACAAAACAGCTGTGTCACACCTCACACTCGTTTTTCTTGTAGCTTGTTATGTAATAGGGCACATGCGTGTATGTTTCATCATAGGTGCATGTTTACTGAGTAAAGCAGTCATGACAACGCCTTTGTGTTGTCGGTACGCTTGCGATGATGAACGATGCGCACCGTGAATGTTAGTCTGCGTCATAAGACGTACAGACGCTCCAATACCCAACGCGTCACAGCAGGAAGCCAGTCTGTGCGTCCAAACAAAGGCGCAACCATACATGCACGTAACCTTTTATAAAGCTAGATAAAAAAAAGGATGTAGTAGTAACGCACACTTTATTGAGGTACAGTATTACATCGCCATTCACCATCTGTGGCTATGCAGTCTCATCTATATATACCTTATCTATCCGTTGTCATGCTTGCAAGTCCACAGTCAGGCATAAATATCTGTTTTCACTCTGCACTATGCACTTTTTAAATTTTTGTTTTGTTAATATAAATGATTGGCACATATTATCAGTATTACATGATGGAAATGTTAGATATTTTTTTAAAAATTTTAGTGATATTATTCACCAAATGTAAAGTTTTATGAATGTCAAATAAAACTTGTAATGCTGATTATGTTTTTAAGTCAGCCATTCATTGTCTACACAATAAAAATGGTGTACATACTGTTACTTACCCATCATTAATGGATTCTGATATGTACTTGTATGCTTTTATTTTAAACCGTATAGCAGATTATTTAACCTATTTTAATTGTGGTTTGCATTGCTTTTCAACATGTTAATGTATGCGTTTATGTTTGTAAATTATTAATTTACATATATTTTTTTAAGTTAAATCATCATCTTATGGTACTAAAGTTTATATTTCTCTTGTTTGGAGTATAGACATTTTTAATTGACACGTAACAAGGAAAATACTTGATATAG
>JARQOD010002369.1:0-78890 GCA_033576555.1 Oophaga sylvatica
CCTTCTTTTCCAGTTATCCAGTGGAAAATTAAATGCTAGGTGAAATGCCAAGAGACAAAGAAAACCCTATATTAAGGGTCACCAATCTAAAGCACTGTCACACTTAGCCATCACAAAGACACGACCTGGCAAGATCGCTATGTGGTCGCTGGTAGCTTCCAAACAAAGATCTCTTCAGAGATCAGCGATCTGTATAACGACCTCTGCGGTCGTTGGGAAAACCCAGTCCCACCTGCGACGCTGGTGAAGTCGTTCATAAAGGGTGTCAGACTCAGCGATTCAGGCTCACCAGCGGGACACCCAACGACCAAAAAACGACTCAGAACATTCATGAGCGATCAGCGACATCTCAGCAGGGGCCACATCGCTGCTACATGTCACACACAGCTGCGTCGCTAACGAGATCGCTACTGCGTCAAATGGTGACGAGTTAGCAATCTCGCTTAGTTTGACAGTACCTTAACTCAAGGTGGTGTGAAAACAGCTAAACAAGATTAAAATAGGTAAATCTCCAGGTCTGGCTGTCATACACCAATGAGTACTAAGTACTAAGTATTGTAATAGACAAACCATTATTTCTTATATTTAGGAACTCCATAGCAACAGGCGTCTGTTCCACAGGACTGGCACATAGCAAATATGGTACCAATATTCAAAAAGGGCTCTAAAAGTGAACCTGGAAATTATAGGCCACTAAGTATAACTTCAATGGTTGGTAAAATATTTGAAGGGTTTCTGAGGGATGTTATTCAGGGTTATTTCAGTGAGAATAACAGTTTAACTCCATATCAGCATGGGTTTATGAGGAGTCGCTCCTGTCACACCAATCTAATCAGTTTTTAGGAAAAGGCAAGCTATAGACTGGACCAAGGCGAGTCATTGGATGTGGTAGATCTTGATTTCCAAAGCGTTTCATACCGTGCCACACAAGAGGTTGGAACACAAATTAGAATGCTGGGGGAAAATGTGTGTAAATTGGTAAGTAACTGGCTTAGTGATAGATAGAGGGTGGTTATAAATGGTATATTCTCTAACTGGGTTGCTGTGACCAGTGAGGACCGCAGGGGTCGGTGTTTGGACCTATTCTCTTCAATGTTTATTAATGGCCTGGTAGAAGGTTTACACAGTAAAATATCGATATTTGCAGATGATACAAAACTATGTAAAGCATCAATACAAGAGAAGATAGTATTATGCTACAGATGGATCTGGATAAGTTGGAAAATTAAGCCAAAAGTTGGTAGATGGCCTTTAACAATGGTAAATGTAAGGTTATACACATGGGAAGAAGGAATCAATATCACCATTACACACTGAATGTGAAACCACTGGCTAAATCTGACATGGAGAAGGACTTGGGGATCGTAGTTAATGGTAAACTTACCTGGAGCAGCCAGTACCAGGCAACATTGTATCTTACAGTTAATAGGTTCATTAGGACGTAGATCTGAGGATTTATTCTGATAGAATATAGGCTGAACTGGATGGACAAATGTCTTATTTCGGCCTTGCTAACTAGGTTACCATGTAAGGGTAAGAATACAAGGACAGAACAGTGGAAAGGACACCATTGTAGGAGTTTACTACAAGCCGCCTGTGCAAACTGAAGATATGGAGGAACTATGCATCAAATGGCCAAGTTCTCCAAAAAATATTATATAGTTGTCATGGGAGATTTTAACTATCCAGACATTAGTTGGAAATCACCCAGGCAAAACTAATAGGTCAAGCAAATTCTTATCCTCTCTAGCTGACAACTTTATCTTCCAAAAGGTAAAGGAGAAAACAAGGGGATCTGCCACCTTGGATCTAATCCTTATAAACAGGGAGGAAATGGTTGAGGAATTAAGAGCGACTGGGACCCTAGGAGGTAGAGACCATGCTATTTTAGAATTTTGGATAACTAGAGGAGGAAGAACTGTGTAGACTCGGATGTCAAGGTTAGATTTCAGAAAGGCAGATTTTAAGGGACTCAGAATCGGAGGGATTCAATGGCTGGATATTCTTAACAAAAATGTCCATGAAGGATGGGAAATCTTGAAGAATGAGATTCTCAAAGCACAATGGTTAATTCCAAGAAGAGGGAAGAATAGGAAGCAATTACAGAAACCAGGATGGATGAACACAGAACTTAAACACATGCTAAAAAAAGGAAGAATGAAATGTTTATCAAATGGAAAGAGGGAGGCATATCTAAAGAAGAATATAATGCCGTCTGCAGAACCTGCAGGGCACAAATAAGATTAGCTAGAGCCGACAATGAATTAAGGCTTGCAAGAGTTGTCAAAAGCAACAAAACAAAAACAAATAACAAAATGGATTGATTTTGGGGATATGTCATAAGTAAAAAAAAGTCAAAGACACTATAGGATTTTTACAGGATGAAAATGATGAAGTGGTAAGACAGGATGTTGATAAACCCAAACTTTTACATTCCTATTTTACATCTGTTTTTCTCAGAAAGGAAATGTAACATCAACTGATTTTTACTGTCCTTTTAAGGGAATAGAAGAATCCAGAATATCTGTAAAAAGAAAAATAGCAAGGCAACACTCAACTAACCTAAATGAACTCAAGTCTCCAGGCCCAGATGAATTACACCCCAGAGTACTGAAGGAGTTAAAAGGAATTTTTGGAACTCTACATAATTTGAAAATTCTAGAAGACAGGAGAAGTCCCAGAAGACTAGAGAAGAGCAAATGTTGTTCCCATCTTCAAAAACGGGAAGAAGGTGGACCCAAAGAACTATAGGCTGGTGACTGACTTCAAGACCAGAAAAGATCTTTGAATAAATTATTAATAGTGTTGAGCGATACGATACTGCAAATATCGGGTATCGGCCGATATTAGCTGTATCGGGCTTTCGATTCCGAGTACCGATATTTTCGTCATATCGGATACCGGAATCGGATTTGTCACTGTCACTGTGAGTGTCTGTCGGTCGGGTCTGTCAGGAGTCAGCGGCACTTACCTGGCAGAAGATCTCCGGCGGTCACGTCCTGGACTGCTTGATGGCCGCCATGCAGTTTTTCGCGATAACTGCAGTGACTGCTGGGTAATCCCGGCCGTAAACCAGTCCGATGACGTCACCGCCGGGGAAGCAGGTAATCAGCTGTGCTGCGCCGGGATGACAGGCTCTGCCTGTCATTCTGATGTAGCAGAGCTGGATCGTCGTGGGACACTCGTTACTATGGACTGCGTCGGACAGGTGGTATACTGCTGTTTTTTTTTTTCACATTTTTTTTACAGGAGATCGATGGCGTCGCAGGATGAGACTGTAATAAAAGTAATGAAAACTGTTGTTTTTTTTATTAAATTAAAAAACTTTTATATGAACATTCACCCGTCCGGGTACATCAACAATTTAACTATTTATCAACAATTTAACTATTTACATACAGGGACCCTGTCCGGGTTATTTATAATTCTTTGGCTGGCCTCTTCCAGGTACCACCTGGTACTCTTCTGATGCTTGCCAAACATCCGAGACACCAAGGACCACCAGGACCTGATGACGTCGTGTGGCCTGTACAGTCATTGCCAAAAGTTTTGAGAATGACACAAATATTATATTTTCACATGATCTGCTGTTGACCTCTGGTTTTTATGTGTGTTTGACAGATGTTTTTATCACAGACAGAAATATAATTGCAAGCATATGAGTAACAAAAGCTTATATTGACAGTTAGAATGAGTTAATGCAGCAAGTCAATATTTGCAGTGTTGACCCTTCTTCTTCAGGACCTCTGCAATTCTCCCTGGCATGCTCTCAATCAACTTCTGGACCAAATCCTGGCTGATAGCAGTCCATTCTTGCACAATCAATGCTTTCATTTTGTCAGAATTTTTAGGTTTTTGTTTGTCCACCCGTCTCTTGATGATTGACCACAAGTTCTCAATGGGATTAAGATCTGGGGAGTTTCCAGGCCATGGACCCAAAATCTCTATGTTTTGTTCCCTGAGCCATTTAGTTACCACCTTTGCTTTATGGCAAGGTGCTCCATCATGCTGGAAAAGGCATTGTTGATCACCAAACTGCTCTTGGAGGGTTGGGAGAAGTTGCTCTTGGAGGACATTCTGGTACCATTCTTTATTCATGGCTGTGTTTTTAGGCAAGACTGTGAGAGCCGATTCCCTTGGCTGAGAAGCAACCCCACACATGAATGGTTTCAGGATGCTTAACAGTTGGCATGAGACAAGACTGGTGGTAGCACTCACCTTGTCTTCTCCGAATGAGGCGTTTTCCTGATGTCCCAAACAATCGAAAAGGGATTCATCAGAGAAAATAACTTTACCCCAGTCCTCAGCAGTCCACTGCCTGTACCTTTTGCAGAATATCAGTCTGTCCATGATGTTTTTTCTGGAGAGAAGTGGCTTCTTTGCTGCCCTCCTTGAGACCAGGCCTTGCTCCAATAGTCTCCGCCTCACAGTGTGTGCAGATGCACTCACACCTGCCTGCTGCCATTCCTGAGCAAGCTCTGCACTGCTGGTAGCCCGATCCCGCAGCTGAAACACTTTTAAGAGATGGTCCTGGCGCTTGCTGGTCTTTCTTGGGCGCCCTGGAGCCTTTTTGGCAACAATGGAACCTCTCTCCTTGAAGTTCTTGATGATGCGATAGATTGTTGACTGAGGTGCAATCTTTCTAGCTGCGATACTCTTCCCTGTTAGGCCATTTTTGTGCATTGCAATGATGACTGCACGTGTTTCTTTAGAGATAACCATGGTTAACAGAAGAGAAACAATGATGCCAAGCACCAGCCTCCTTTCAAAGTGTCCAGTGGTGTCATTCTTACTTAATCATGACAGATTGATCTCCAGCCATGTCCTCATCAACACCCACACCTGTGTTAATGGAGCAATCAGTGAAAAGAGGTTAGCTGGTCCTTTTAAGGCAGGGCTGCAATGAGGTTGAAATGTCTTTTGGGGATAAAGTTCATTTTCTAGCCAAATATTGACTTTGCAAGTAATTGCTGTTAAGCTGATCACTCTTTATAACATTCTGGAGTATATGCAAATTACCATAAGAAAAAGTGAAGCAGTAGACTTTGTAAAAATTAATATTTGTGTCATTCTCAAAACTTTTGGCCATGACTGTACAGTCAAGTCGTGACACGCTATCTGTGTCTGTGTGGCCACCTCTTTCATCTCCCTCCGGGTCTGGAGCCCTATGTCCCGGACTGAACGAACCCCAGGGGCCTAACAGGCGCCGGGTACGGGTCAGCTATAGTTATCATGTCCATAGCTGGGGCTGCTGAGGAGACCACTGAGGGAGGCTGGGGAGATTTACGGCGTGGGGTGGGCACTTGTGCAGAGGCCTGGATGTGGGAGGCTGAAGGCTCCGAGGGTCTCACAGGTTCCTGACACTCTGGGGAGTAGGGGTCGCACTTGGTAACATTTAGGGCGTACCATCCATTGTAACCCCAGTGTCGGGTGTAAGTCACCAAGTCTCCTGGCAACAGGTCCCTCCCCGGGTGTCCTTCTGGGAGGTGAGTCTCCACGTCCCGCCGGGTCACAAAAACTTCTAAATAAAGTCCAGGCTCCTGGATGAAGCCTCAACCACCTTTCAATTTAAAGCTCCGTACTGCACCCTTACGCCGCGGCTCCCTCAGGGTTCCTTTATCTTTTCTCATCCGGTCCTTATCTGCCCGGTCCTTCTCCAGGTGACGTTGCCGAAGTTTTTGGGATTCTCGCTGCTCCCTTTGTCGCTCTGCTTCCCGCTCCCAACGTCTCCACTCTTCCTCCTGACGCCGGTTGAAATTCTCCTCCACCAGCTTCTCCATGTCTCCACCATCAAACTGCAGCTTATGATGTCTGGTTTGCGGCAGCTCTCCTGGCGCCCCCCAGTCCTGGCGGCGCTCACCTGCGGAGGAAGCAGCCGGCTCTGGAACAGATGACAGTCGGGGCTCCGGTACAGACAGGTAGACCTCTGGTGCCTGCGCGGCCTCCACCATGAGGACGGGTGTCGTTTCTTCTGTCCCAGCGACGGGGGCAGACAGCGGGATCTGGGGTGCTGCCGGTGCAGAGTTTTTTGCAGGAACGGGTGCCTCCACTGCGACAACGTCAACCGGATCACATTGCAAGGGCTGTGATGCCCGCACGGACTCCTCTACTAGAACGGGTGCCTCACCTTCCGGTACAGACACTTCAGGGGGTAAGAGGGATTGGCGCCGCTCCAAGTTTAGTTTTAGGGCACGCCAGCTGGCTTCCATCCTGGCGACCTCCTCCCGGTGCCGGGCCAGGCCTCTTAGGGTATCCTCCGCTTCTTCCAGCGTAGGAGGGTTTCCAAGCCGGGTGCCAAACGGTGGTTCCGTGGCGATCGGGTCGCTTCCGTGGGGGGAGAGCTCTGACTGCTCCATCCCTTCACACTTCTGCTCGTGTCCATCAGCCATCTCTGCCAAGTCACATGTGTCATTAGCATCTGGAGAGGGCCCCTCTTTTGTAGGGAGGCGGGACCTTCGTGTTAGTTTCCGCACACTGAGGAGGATGAGGAGGCGGAACTGAAGAGCTGTGGGGCACGATCTTACATTGCAGTAACATTTAGACTGGTCGGCCATCGTTTTCACGCCACTGAGTGAGTGTACACCCACGAAGAGCACGCCCTTCTTCACCAGTGCCTCGTCGTGACGCAGATATGGCGGAAAAATGGCAAATACATTCTCTGATGATTTTAGCAATTCTCAAGCACAAAACCAGTTCAATTCAGGCACACAGGACTCGCTTATAGCGAGCTACAGAATCCTGTTTGTGACGCCCAAGTTGAGTCGCACAGAGCCAGAGGTTTTGGGGTACTCGGCACCGAGCCCGTCGACTATGAGGTATGTCACGGCTTTACCCGGCAATTGAATCAGAGTCTATTTTACTATGTAGAAGTGTATAAACTATAAATTATATATATATATATATATATATATATATATATATATATATATTATATATATATATATATATATATATATATATATATATATATATATATATATATATATATATATATATATATATATATATATATATATATATATATATTTATTTTCTATGTGTGTATATTTTGTGTTTACAACGAAAGAAAGGGTTTTTTTTGTTGCGATTTTTTGTTCCTATAGACTTACATGGGACTTCCGGTATCGGAATCGGATATCGACGATATTTAGTGATATCGGCGATACCATTCCGATACGATATTTTTAGATATCGAGCAGTATCGCTCAACACTAATTATTAAAGATGTATGCAAGTACCTGGACAAGAATGAAGTGATTAACCAGAGTCAGCATGGGTTTGTAACTAATAAGTCATGTCAGACTAACTTAATTTCCTTCTATTACAGAATCACTGACTGGGTGGATCAGGGAAATGCTGTTGATCTAGTATATCTTGACTTCAGCAAAGCCTCTCAGACAATCCTTATTGAAAAAATTACTAAGTATGGAATGGACAAGACAACTGTTAGGTGGATTCATAATTGGATTAGTAATCGGACCCAAAGAGTGGTCGTAAATGGCTGCACATCCAGATGGAAGAAGGTCTCAAGTGGGGTACCACACAGCTCTGTCCTGGACCCTGTATTGTTTAATATCTTTATCAATGATTTAGATCAGCGTTTCCAAAACTCCAGTCCTCGCGGCCCCCACGGGTCATGTTTGCAGGATTTCATTTGTATTGCTCAGATGGTGGAAGTATCATGGCATCAGGAATTCTCTCACCTGTGCATCACTATGGAAATCCTGAAAACATGACCCGTGGGGGCATTGAGGACTGTAGTTTGGGAAACACAGACTTAGATGAAGGAATTGAGGGTAAGCTGATTAAATTAGCTGATAACACTAGGAGGAAAAGCCAAAACTAGAGAAGAGAGAATTCAAAAAGAAACTGGAGCAGTGGGCAGCAACTAACAGAATGGTTTTTAACAGGTAAATAAACATAGTACTAAATCTGGGCAATAAAAATGAAAAAAAAAAAAAAAGCAGATACAAAATGGGAGGAATAAGGCTAAACAGCACATGTGAAAGATTGGGTTAACTAATAGATCACAGACTAAACAGGAGTCAGTGAGATTCAGCACCAACAAAGGCAAATACAATTCTGGGATGTATTAACAGAAGCATACAGTCTAGATCACGTGAAGTCATTATTGCCCTCTACTCCTCTTTGGTCAGACCTCATCTGGAATACTGTGTCCAGTTGGGGCACCACATTTATATTAAAAAAAAAAAAAAACACCCCCGGAGAAAGTTCAGAGAAGAGCGACCAGAACGGTGAGTGGTCTGCAAACCATGTCCTATAAGGAACGGTTGCAGGTTTTGGGAAATGTTTAGCTTGCAAAAGAGAAGACTTCATAGCTGTCTACAAATACAGTATCTCAAGGGCTGTCACATTGTAGAAGGATCATCTTTATTCTTATTTGCACAAGGAAAGACTAGAAGTAATGGGATGAAACTGAATGGGAGGAGACAGATTGGACTATAGAATAAACTTTGACAGTAAATCCATGAGTGGAACAGGCTGCCACGAGAGGTGGCGAGTTCTCCTTCAAATAGAAGTCTTCAAAACAGAGGCTTGATAGATATGTCTGGGATGATTTAGTGAACCCTGCTTTGAGCAGTGGGATGGACAAGATGGCCCAGGAGGTCCCTTCCAACTCTACCATTCTAAGATTCTATGGGTCCTGGACTAAGCCAGCCTGATTTAAATAGTCTGTGGTAGATTATAGGTCATATGATTATTGCCAGAGAATAAAAATGAAACTGGAAAAGTTTCTCTAATATGTATATTGATATTTTGCCTCACCTCTTATTGTTTACTGTTTGAAGTGCAGCAGGATCTCCAATGAGACGACAGGAAAAAAAAAGACAGGTGATTTAATGTTAAGAATGCTTTGTTGCAAGAGATTCACTTGATGGCTATGAATCTACTTGATCCCCAATACTCGCTAACAAGGGTAGAGTTACAGGGTACAGAGGTAAAAGTTGGGTGGTTTACAGTTGGGGAGAAGAGAAGGGGTGTTTGGTATATCTAGGTGCAGGAACAAGGAGGTTTGTAAGGCTACTTTCACACTTGCGTTTTTTTGCGCAGCGCATCGTGCGCTATCGGACGCATGCGCAATGTTCCCCTATCTTTAACATGGCGGGCGCAGAGTATAGCGCTTGCACGCATTCATGTGCGTTTGTTGTGCACTGCGCATTTTCCCAGTGTGCGCCCATACGCGCTAGACGCTACATGTTGCTTTTTTTTTCGCCCAACCGCTTTAAAAAAACACGTGCACACGCTATGCGCAAAAAACATTGCAGTCTATGGGGGCGCTGGCGTGCGCATGGCTTTGCGCTCGTCAGCGTTTTTGCACGCACGCGATTTTTCAGTAAATAATGTCTAAACACTTGTTTAAACCATGATAGAACGACAGATGATAGAAATGTGACAGACAACTCATGCGCCAAAAAAACGCAAACGCATGCAAAAACGCATGAAATCGCAGACAAGCGCTGCATTTGTCGTAATGCGAATGCGACTAAATATTGCAGCATTTACACGCTTTTTTTAATGCGCTTCATGTGCGCTCGAAACGCAGCGCAAAAAAACGCAAGTGTGAAAGTAGCCTAAGTCAGTAGCGATAAAAGAACGGTTGCCACAATCAAACATTTGGATAAAAATGGGGACTGCGGTTGATTTTGTCTCATGAAATGTACGAGGGTTAAATAGCAGCTCAAAGAGGTTTGCAGTACATTATTATCTGAAATAAATTCACAGCAATTATAGGGCTGCAAGAAACTCATTTAACAAAGGATACGGTTAACCTGATGCACAGATCTTGGGTGGGGTACGGCTTGCACTCATTTCATACTAGTTACTCTTGGGGGGGGGTGCAGCTTATTTGGACATAAAAACATACCGTTTGCAGAAATAGATTCCTTCAAGGACTCAGAGGGTCGATTTGTTTGAGTTAAGTGCAAAATAGCACATTCTGAATCTATAATTTCTGTCCTTCACATTCCCCCTCTGTATTCAAGCGTACCATGAAGAAAAAATTTAGAATAAAGTAACAGGATGGCCAGAGCTGCCAATGGTGATTATAGGAGACTTTTATAACGTCAGTGCTCCCAGAATGGACAAATTTCCAGGAGGGGTGGAGAAAGGAATATCCCCTTTTGGAAGGTTAATTACAGAGGTGGGACTGGTGGATGTTTTGAAGTTGAAGTTTCCAGACTGGGTATACTCATGTGTATCAACTTATCATTCATTATCGACTACAGACATTGCTCAAATGATTTCAATGGTCACAACATTTGAATATCAACCTAGATCCCAAACAGATCCTTCTCCACTTAGGTTGCAGATACAGGCGGCTCCAGGAAGCGCTAGAAAACAGGGAGGGTGGAAACTTAACCCATTCTGGCTCAGGATAATTGTGCTATTAAAAAGATTAAGGAATTTTTTTTTTTACTTTAACTCTGGCACGGATTATAGTAGTACAGTTTGGGATACGAAGAAAGCCTTTGAGGGGAATCCAAATTAGATAAATTAATATGGCAAAAGAAGTCAAGGAAAAAAAGGGAAGATCTTGGAAGACAGTTCGAGAAACTGAGGGCTGGGTTATACAAGACAATAGAGTGGAAAATTGAGAAAACTGGAAGGAGGCCCAAAAACAATTAAAAGCACATCAGAAAGAACAGGTGGATAATAAAAGGTTTTTAAAACCGTTCTATGAGGGGGAGACCACAGGAAGATTAGCCTAATTGGCTCAAGCTCAAAAAGAAAAACGCATATACACACGTTGAAAGATAACATGATAGAACACATACTCAGATATTCTACAGGTTTTACCAGAGTTCTACATGAAGTTATATTCAGCTTGGGTGGAGAATACACAAGAGGAACTAAGGGAATACCTACAAATGGATTCACATACCAAGCTTGAGCGAGGATGACAAGATTTTTTTTTTTTTAGAAACACCCATCACCATAGAAAATATACAAAAAGCAACAGGAAGCATGTCAAGTGACAAAGCATCAGGGCCAGATGGTCTACTAATAGAAAATTTAAAAACATTTCAGGAAGAAATGACAACTCATTACTTAGAAGTGATTAATGGGCCATTAAATGAGGGAGAGTTTCCAAAGTCACTATATGAAGCTACAATGGTGGTATTGCCTAGGAAGGGAAAAGATAGATTGCCAGATTCTTAGAGACCCATTATTATTATTATTATTATTATCAACTAACAGAAAAATATTAGCTAAAATACTGGCGCATAGGTTGAGCTGTTATTACGACACTAGTTCACACAGATCAGGCCGGCTTCATGCCATCCAGAGCAAATGCCATTAATTTACGTAGGCCATTTTTACATCTACAGGCAGTACAATCCGACCCTGGGGGTAATGCAGTGCTTTCCTTGGATGTCACAAAGGCATTTGATAGTGTGGAGTGAGGATACATGTGGGAGACTCAAATATAGGGCCAAAGTCCATTTTTTGCAGAGTGGGTACAGTTGTTACATAAAAACCCATTACAAAGGTAAGGGCTAATGGCAAAGCCTCAGAAAGTGTCAACCTCTTCAGGGGAACAAGGCAGGGCTGCCAGTTGTCACCTCTCCATTTTGCTACAGCAATAGAGCCATTAGCATGCATTATTAGACAGCACCAGGAGAGGAGAGGTTTTGCTTATGGACAGAGTGGAGTGGAAAGCATTATACGCAGATGACATTGTTTGTGGGGGATATATCTGCATCTCTTCAGAAGTTTAGGGACATAATTGCTAGGTTCATTGTATTCTTGGGATTAAAAATAAATTGGGGAAAGTTGGCTTTACTCTTTAGGAAAAAGTGGCAATCTTCAAGTGGGAAGTTTATCAAAAATCCCAATAGTTAAACAAAATAAAATATTTAGGTATTCAAGTAACTAGGAAGTGAATGATTATATGTCACTGAATCTTGGCCCTTTAATAGTAAAATCAAGGAAGGTGGGAACCTGGGGAAAATTACCATTGTCACCCCTTGAGAGACCAAATCTAGTCAAAATGTGCCTCATGCCATATATCCTTTACTTTTTACATAATTCCCCAGTGTGGATTCCTTAATACTGGTTAAAAAGATGCATAACATTTAGAGATTTAGTGTGGAAGAAAGGGGTACCTAGAATAAGACTGGAGACATTACAGTTACCAGAGGATCAGGGTGGATTGGCGTTACCTTATATGTGGGGATACTCTGACCTCTGAACTATAAGGCTGTGTTTCCACTATCAGGAAACACAGCGTATATGACGGAGCGGAAACTCCGCTCCGTCTAAGCCCCGCCCCCTTTCTGACGCGCGTTATTTCCGGAGGTGTTCAGGACACCTCCGAAACACCTCCGGAAATAACGCAGGGCTACATAGCCCTGTGTTAAATTCTGTTGCGGCGACGCAGCGTCGCCGCAAGACGCTAGGACATGCTGCGGTCTGAAAAGACGCGCCGCATGTCCGTAAACGCAGGTGTTCCGCCTGCGTAATTTTGCGCATAGTGGAGACGGGATTTCTTGAAATCCCCTCCACTATGCTTTAACATCTGGACGCTGCGTGTTTAGCACAGCGCCAAACACGCAGCGTTTCCTGATCGTGGAAACTCACCCTAACATTAAGGGATGGGCTCTGGAGGAAAATAATGAAGTGGGGGCATTGGTTGTTAAATTTATGGGGGGGGTGGCATTAATATTTTAGACCTTTAGGAATCAGATGGCCTTAGGGATAGGTTCTGTAGTGCCACAATGCTGTTACTTATTCATAAGTTATGGTCGACTTGTAAATAATTATGGGAACTATCTCTATACACCCCTCTATGGAATAACACACTTGTGAGAATAACACAATTTGGAAGGATTTGGGGGTGGAAAACACAAGGGTTGAGATATTTGCATCAGGTATATATGGGGGGAATATTTGTTCCTTTGACCATTTAAAACAAACTTTTCAGATAAAAAAAATGGTGAATTCTATAAGTATTTACTATTGTAGCATGTCGAGGGCCTAGGATAATATAAAACCTATTAGAGTATCCACCAACAGGTTACTGGACCACGTTGTCAAAGCAAAAAAATACAAAAAGTTGATTTCTTAGATCAATCTCTATGGAGTACAATTTTAGGAGACCCTATGGCACTCACTAAGCCCAGGTGGGAAGGGGAGGCGGGACAGATATCTGAAAAATTTTAAGCTATAGGTAAATTAATAAACAGCGCATAGAAGATCCCAGTTGTTCCTTATTCATAAGGTACAGGGTGAGTTTCCACGGTCAGGAAACGCTGCGTGTTTGGCGCTGTGCGCTGGCGCAGCGCCAAACACGCAGCGTCCAGATGTTACAGCATAGTGGAGGGGATTTCAAGAAATCCCGTCTCCACTATGCGTAACAATACGCAGGTGGCAAACCTGCGTAAACGGACATGCGGCGCGTCTTTTTAGACCGCAGCATGTCCTCGCGTATTGCGGCGACGGTGCGTCGCCGCAACAGAATATTACACAGGGCTATGTAGCCCTGCGCTCTTTCCGGAGGTGTTCCGGAGGTGTCCTGAACACCTCCGGAAAGATCGCGCGTCAGAAAGGGGGCGGGGCTTAGACGGAGCGGAATTTCCGCTCCGTCTAAAGCGCTATGGTTCCGGACCGTGGAACCATAGCCTTATAGGACAAAGATGAGGAAAAAAAATGTAGTTGAGGAGTGAAGACGAATGCCTGAGATGTAGTAGAGAAGAAGCTGCTCTATTACATAAGTTTTGGTGGTGCTCAAAGCTTGGAGGATGTGGATAAATTGGTCAGAGAGTTGTTTAATGTACATTTGGACATAAAACAAAAATCATGTATCCTGGGATATCTGGGGGATTGAGGCATTAATGCATCCATTCAATTGAGAATAGGCAAAATTTTGTATCACAAAAGAAAGTAATGGCTCTCGTGCAGTCCACCTGGGATTGAACAGACAGACTTGAATAACACCATTATAATGGAGAAAAAGATAGATAGATAATATATATATATATATATATATATATATATATATATATATATATATATATATATATATATATTTTAACAGCAGTGCTGTTAAGAAATATGGTGAACAATGGGGAAAATGGATCAAGTGTACCTGGGTTGTTTCAGAGGCTCTCGCTGAAGATGTGATATTTAATACATTTATGTTAGAGAACAGAAGGGCATATGAATTATATAATCTGAAGATTGAATGCATTAGTGAATATTGCAGAAACAAACACATAGGAAAAGAGATAACAGACAAGGGGAAGGTTTTGTTAATTGGTTTACAACATTTAAAGGTTATACCATGATACAATACAGGTATGATTATAATTATGTCTTGAAAATGGATTGATTTACAGTGATATGTAAACAAGCATGTAATATGTATTGCTGAGAAACTGATAAAAATGGTTTTAATTTAAAAAAAAAAAAAAAAAAAAAAGCCAAAAAGGAAACAGAAGAACATTGCTAAGGAGAGTAAAACTAATCCCGTGCAAACTAACTAATGCAACATGTGCTACATGTTCACAGATCAACCATAGGAAGAATCCAACTTCACCTGCCAGAAGTGCAGACTACTGGCCCTTTTAGAAGAAAAGGTGCGGGTTCTGGAAGAAAGAAATGCAAATTTGAAACTCAGAAAATGAAGACTTCCTAGACAGAACAGAAGCATCTCTACTGGTCACAGAAGGTGAAGAAAGTGTCAGACAACCTCCAAAAGCAAATGAGTAGAAGCATGTGACCTGATGAAGCAACAAGACCACGGAGACATCACCAACCACACAACTCAGAAAACGATACCAAGGGCTTGTGGAGGACGAAGATGGCATACCTATTGATGAGGCACTACCAGCAGCAAAGAAGAAAAGGGAACACAGCAACACATAGTGACAACAAGAAGTACAGCCACGAAACTAAGAGTGGTAGTGGTGGGAGACTCACAATGGAGAGTTGTGGTCATGGAGGCTGCCATCTGCAGACCTGATATAACCTCAAGAGAAATGTGCTGTCTGCCAGGTGCAAAAATTAAAGATGTGTCTGACAGGACATCAGGACTCTTCAGACCTACAGATGAATACCCATTCCTGCTAATACATGTGGGGACAAATTACACCGCAAGAAACGACCTGGAAACCATCTGCAGTGACTTTGAAAACTTAGGAAATAAAGTGAAAGAACTGGGAGCGCAGGTGGTCTTCTCTTCCATCTTTCCAGTGGATGGACATGGAACAAGGAGGTGGAAGAAGATTCTGCAGGTGAACAACTGCTACGTCGATGGTGCCATCAGCAAGGATTTGGATTTCTGGATCATGGAGTGAATTACCTATACGATGGACTACTTGCTAGAGATGGGGTGCACCTTACAAAGGCTGGAAAACATGTATTTGGAAGTCGCCTTGCTACACTCATCAGAGCTTTAAACTAGAACGATGTGGGAAGGGAAGCAAAAGGCAGATAAAGCCATACACCTGACAAATACTATTGAGAACTGTGCTATTAGAAATGTAAGAAAAAAAATAAAATATATATATATATATATATATATATATATATATATATATATATATATATATATATATATATATATATATATATATATATATATATATATATATATATATATATAAATATTGGAGAAAAACCAAACAAGTGTTTCTATACAGATGCACAAAGCATGAGCAACAAACAAGGAAAATTGGAACTACAGATGCAGGAAAAGAAATGATGTCATTGGAATCACTGAGATGATACACATGATTGGAATACAAGGCTTGAAGGATACAACTTATTTGCATGAAACTTACTTCATAAACGAGGTGGTGTCACATTGTATGTTAGAAAAGCGTATATCTGCACAGAGATTGAAGCTTTAGAGACTGGGAGTTCTGTGGAAACTGCACACAGCAACACCCAGAAGTGACAACAAAGTCCAGCCAAGAAGCGAAGAGTGGTAGTGGTGGGAGACTCACTACTGAGGCATCAGCAGACCACACTACCACAAGAGAAGTATGCTGCCTCCCAGGTGTGAATATCAAGGATGTGACTGATAGGATAACAAAGCTCATCAGTTCCAAGGATGTCCACCCATTTCTTCTGATACATGATGGCAAAAATGACATGGCAAGGAAGGACCTACCGACAATCTGAAGAGTTGGGGGAAGAAAGTAAAGGAACGGGATGCACAGGTAGTTTTCCCGTTCTATCCTTCCAGTAGACAGGCATGGCACCAGGAGCTGGAACAGAATTCTTGATGCCAATAACTGGCTAAGACAATTGTGCAGGCAGCAAGGATTTGGTATCCTGGACCACAGTCTGAGATACCTGTATGACAGACTCAAAGACGGACTACACCTCAAAGCTGGGAAACACATTCGCCAGAAAACTAGGTACACTTATCAGGAGGGCATTAAACTATAAGAGGAGACTAAAAGAAAAACCGCTAGACACGAACATGAAGCTACAGAGTATACTGATGAAGGATATGAGGTGCGGCAAAGAAGACCCAAGACAACATACTTGGAAGGGAGGCAAGAAAATTTCTACAACAATCCACAGGAAGGAGATTCGAACAAAACAAAATCCTCTAAACTGCATACTCTCAAATGCAAGAAGCCTGACAAACAAGATGGAAGAACTAGAAAGCAGAAATATCTACAGGTAACTGACATAGTGGGAATAAACAAGACATAGTTAAATGAAAGCTATGACTGGGCAGTTAACTGACAGGGATACAGTCTGTTTAGAAAGGATCATAAAAATCAGAGAGGAGGAGTTTGTCTTTATACAACGTCTTGTCTAAAGTCCATTTTTAGGGAGGATATTAGAGAAGGAAATGTCAAGTCCATATGGGTCAAAATACATGGAGGGAAAAAAAATAGTAACCAAGTTCTCATTGGGGTCTGTAACAAACCTCCAAATATAATTGAAATCATGGAACGTCTACTACGAAAGCAGATAGATGAAGCTGCAACCCATGATGAGGTCCTTTTTTATGGGGGATTTTAACTACCCAGATATTAACTGGAAAACAGACCTGCGAATCCCATAAAGGCAAAAGGTTTCTGCTAATAACCAAGAAAAAGTTTTCTACATTGGTGCAGAATCCACTAGAGGAGCAGCACTTTTACACCCAATACTATCTAATAGACATGACAGAATAACAAATCTGCAGGTCGTCCGGCATCTAGGAAATAGCGACCACAATATTGTACAGTTTCACTTGTCTTTCGCTAGAGGAACATGTCAGGGAGTCACAAAAACACTGAACTTTAGGAAGGCAAAGTCTGACCAGCTTAGAGATGCCCTTAATCTGGTTGACTGGGACAATGTCCTCAGAAATAAGAACACAGATAATAAATGGGAAATGTTTAAGAAAATCCTAAATAGGCACTGTAAGAGGATTATACCTTGTGGGAATAAAAGGACAAGAAATAGGAAAAATGCAATGTGGCTAAACAAAGAAGAGGGGCAATTACCAGTAAAAAGAAACCATTTACACTACTAGAGCAGGATGGCTCCGCTGAAGCTCTAAAGACTATAGGGGAAAAATACTTTAAATAATTAAAGCTGCCAAAAAGGAAACAAGCACATTGCTAAGGAGAGTAAAGGGTATGCCACACTAAACATCGCTAACGGGATTGCTAAAAAACGTCACTATTTAGCGATCCCGTTAGCGATGTTGCTGTGTGCGGCATGCAGCAACGACGTGGCCCCTGCTGTGATCTCGTCCGTCGTCCTGATCGTTCCGGACCCTATTCTGATCGTCTGCGTCCCGCTGGGTAAGTATATATCGCTGAGTGTGGCACCTTTTTTAGCGATTTACCGGTACTTTTGTACCGCTAAAGTCGTTAAGGAGATCGCTATCCGCGATAGCGTTCTTAACGACATGGCTAAGTTAAGCCGCTATCAGCGATATAGAAACAATCCCGCTAGCGATCGCATTAGTATGCGTCGTTATCGTGATCGCTAGCGGGATTGTTTAGTGTGGCAGTACCTTAACTCTAATCCCAAACTGTTCAACTATATCAATAGTAAAAGAATCACAAGAGAGTGTAGGCCCCTTAAATTGTGAGGTAAGAATGGATGTAGATGACAAGGAAAAAGCTAATATATTAAACACCTTATTCTCCACGGTATTCAATGGAAAATAAAATGCTAGGTGAAAAGCCAAGAGACAAAAATCCCTTCATTAAAAGGGTCACCAATCTAACCCATGAAGAGGTGTGAAAACCGCTAAACAAGATTAAAATAGATAAATCTCCGGGTCCGGATGGCATACACCCACGAGTACTAAGAGAACTAAGTAATGTAATACACAAACCATTATTTCTTATATTTAGAGACTCTATAGCGACGGGGTCTGTGCCATAGGACTGGCACATAGAAAGTGTGGTACCAATATTCAAAAAGGCTCTAAAAGTGACCCTGGAAATATAACTTCTATTGTTGGCAAAATATGTGAAGGGTTTCTGAGTGATGTTATTCTAGAATCTCATTGATAATAACTGATAACTGTGTAACTCCATATCAGCGTGGGTTTGAGGAGTCGCTCCTGTCACACCAATCTAATCAGTTTTTATGAAGAGGTAAGCTATAGACTGGACCAAGGCGAGTCATTGGACGTAGTATATTTTGATTTTTCCAAAATGTTTGATACCGGGCCACACAAGAGGATGGTTCACAAGATGAGAATGCTGAGTCTGGGGGAAAATGTGTGTAAATGGGTAAGTAACTGGCTTACTGATAGAAAGCAGAGGGGGGTTATAAATGGTATATTCTCTAAGGAGGTCGCTGTGACCAGTGGGCACCACAGGGGGTCGGTGTTAGGATCTATTCTCTTCAACATATTTAGTAACAATCTGGTAGAAGGTTTACACAGTAAAATATTGATATTTGCAGATGATACAAAACTATGTAAAGCAGTCAATACAAGAGAAGATAGTATTCTGCTACAGATGGATCTGGATAAGTTGGAAATTTGGGCCAAGAGGTGGCAGATGCGGTTTAACACTGATAAACTGGTATTACACCTACCGGTAATTATATTTCCAGGAGTCCATCCTGACAGCACCCTGGAGGACGTCCTCCTCCTCCTTGCAGGGACAGGAAAAGCACACAAGAGGTTAAAAGCCCACTCCGCCCCCTCTCCCTCAGTGTTTAACAAGTACCACACCATGGCTTATGCAATTAACACTTTAATGATATCATAATACATCATACGATACATCAAACAAGGGGGGGGGGGGGGGTGCTGTCAGGATGGACTCCTGGAAATATAATTACCGGTAGGTGTAATACCAGTTTCCCAGGACGTCCCTCCTGACAGCACCCTGGAGAGTACCAAAGAACCTCCTCAGGGTGGGATTACTGCCTATAGAACCTTTCTACCAAACGCAGTTTGTTGACCTGCCATTACATCTAATCTGTAATGTCTACAAAATGTATTGAATCTGGCCCAGGTAGCAGCTCTACAAATTTGATCTACCGAGGCCCCTGCTCTCTCGGCCCAGGAAGCTGATATTGCTCTAGTAGAGTGGGCTTTTAGGCCTTCAGGGGGACTAGAACCTTCCGCCTGATAAGCATCTGAAATGACTTTAATTATCCATCTAGCTATAGAAGCCTTAGAGGCTTTTTTACCTTTATTTTTACCTCCAAACAGAATAAAGAGATTGGAATCTAATCTCCAGGATTTGGTGGCCTCCAAATAATCCAAAACTGCTTGTCTGACGTCAAGCGAATGGAGTATCTGTTCCTTCTCGTTAGATGGTTTGTCGCAAAAAGAGGGTAATACAATTTCTTGGTTAATATTATTGGACACTACCTTTGGTAAAAAAAAAGGCTGGGTCTAATTTTAGAACTATACAGTCATCTCTAATTTGCAAGTATGGATGATTCATTGATAGGGCTTGAATCTCTCCTATCCTTTTGGCTGTAGTAATGGCTACTAAAAAGGCAGTCCGCCAAGAACAATATGAAATGGGCATTTCTTGGTTAGGAACATATGACCCTTTGCATAGTGAATTGAGCACCAAATTTAAATCCCAGAGGGGAGTTAACTGTCTAATTGTGGGCGTAATCTCTGGGTAGCCTTTATAAATCTTACTATCCAAGGGTGAGCTGCCAATGGAAAGTCAAGAAAGGAGCTAAGGGCCGCAATCTGAACCCTAAGTGTGCTCGGTTTTAACCCTTTTTCAAACCCGGCCTGCAAGAAATTAAGAATTCTTGGTATGTCAGGGGAACCCTCCAGCACACTAGATCTGCCACCCTCCAGACAAAACCTCCTCCAGATTTTTAAGTAAATTGTTGAGGTAACTGGCTTCCTGCTAGCCTGGATAGTGGCTATAACCTGATCTGACAAGCCTTTCGCTTTTAGGATGTCCCTCTCAGGATCCACGCCGAGAGGTGTAGAGATTCGGGGTTCGGGTGATAAACTGGGCCCTGGTGTATCATATTGTTTCTTAGTGGTAGCTCGATCGGGTTTTCCTCCATCATCTCCCCTAGAAGGGGAAACCAGCTTCTCCTTGGCCAGAACGGCACTACTAGAATTACCCTTGCTCTGTCCTCTCTGATTTTCCTGAGGACTGCCGGGATGAGAGCTAGGGGTGGAAAGGCGTATGAAAGAGGCTCGTCCCAGACCTGGCTGAGCGCGTCTATTCCTTCTGGGTCGTCTAGCGGGTCTAGAGAATAGAACCTGGAAACCTTCTAATTTTTTCTTCTTGCAAAGAGGTCTATATTCGGTGTCCCCCACCGCTGGCATAGCTCTTGAAAAATGTCCTTGTTGAGTTCCTATTCCGTTGGGCAAACTTCCTTCCGACTTAAATAGTCCGCTAGCTTGTTCTGGGCACCTTCCAGATGGACCGCTGATACCGAGAGAACCGTATTTTCTGCCCAGGAAAATATTTCTCCTGCCAGATCCTGGAGCTGATAGTGTCTGGGTCCTCCTTGGTGTTTTAGAAAGGACACCGTTGTGACATTGTCGGACAAAATTCTGACGTGTTTTCCGATCAGTATTTCTTCGTTTCTTCTCAGTGTCTCCCATACTGCCAACAACTCGCGGAAGTTGGAAGATCTTCTTCTGACGTAATCGGGCCACTTGCCCTGAAAAAATTTTCCTTCTAAGTGGCCCCCCCAACCCCACTCGCTGGCATCTGTAGTGACCACCACACATGGAGAGGAGATCCATAGACACCCTATCTGGAGGTTTTCAGGCTGTATCCACCACCGTAACGATTCCTTTACTGTTCTTGAAATCCACATTCTCTTGTCTAGAGATAAGTGATTCCGGTCCCATGTTGAGAGGATCTGCCTCTGCAGTGGTCTGGAATGAAATTGTGCCCATCTTACACACGGGATACAGGCTGTCATCAGGCCCAAAAGAAGAGTATCTTTTTTGCCCAAGGAGAAACAAAAGGAAGTGAAGAACAAAGTCAGAAGGCTTCTGAAACAGCGCACCTCCATAAGGAATGCCATGAAGGTTCCTTATGGAGGTGCGCTGTTTCAGAAGCCTTCTGACTTTGTTCTTCACTTCCTTTTGTTTCTCCTTGGGCAAAAAAGATACTCTTCTTTTGGAGTCCAATAGAACTCCTAAAAAGATCTTCCTGTGTTCTGGGATGAGATCCGACTTTTCCCAGTTGATTACCCATCCTAGGAATTCTAGGACTGCAATAGTTCAGTTCGTCTGGAATCTTAAAACTTCTTCTGATTCTGCAATCATAAGGAAGTTGTCTAGATATGGAACAATTACTATTCCTTGACTTCTCAGGTATGCCACTACCTCGGCTACCAGCTTTGTAAATATACGTGGAGCTGAAGCTAGACCGAACGGAAGCCCTCTGAACTGGAAGTGTTCGGTCCGGGACGGCAGTTCTACAGCAAATCTTAGAACCCTCTGCGAGGAAGGGTGAATAGGGACCTGAAAATAGGCATTTTTTTTTTTTTTTAAATCGAGAGTACACATAACCGCCTCTCTGTCTATTAAATGTATTGCTGAACGAATGGATTCCATTCGAAACCTTTTGTATTTTACGGAAGTGTTTAAGGGCTTCACATTTATAATGGTTCTGGTTCCCCCTGACGGTTTTGGGATGGAAAATAGGGAAGAGTAATGACCTTTCCCCTTTTCCTCCATAGGGACCGGTATTATGACTTCTGATCTTAACATGTCCTGAAGTTCTATCCACATGGGAGAGTCCAACAGGACTACCGTTGGTGGAATATATCTTTCGGGGGGTGGAAATAAATGTTCTATTTTGTAACCTTCCGAGATGGTTTTGAGAACCCATCGGTTCTCGGTAACCTGAGCCCAGGCCTTCGAGAAATATCTGAGCCTCCCCCGATAACCCTGGTGTCATTACCTTTTGGATCTTGAAGATGAGGAAAAAGAAGGTTTCCTTGAGCTCTGACTATGGGGACCTCTATAGGTTCCTCTCGAGGACCTGCTCTGACTCCTAAAGTCAGACTGACGTCTAGGGGGGAAACTTTTACGAAAGGGCTGCGGCTGTCTTGGTTTCTCTTCAGGGAACCCTTTTTTTGTCAGAAGCTGATTCTAAAATATTATCCAGAGCTGGTCCAAAGACTCTCGAGCCTGAAAAGGGTATAGAACACAATTTAGTTTTGGATGCATTATCCCTGACCTTAGCCAAATAGCACTTCTAGCCGCATTGGATAGTGAACTATTCCTTGCCACGAATCTTACTGATTCCGCTGAAGAATCAGCAAGATATGCCGTGGCGGACTTTATTAAAGGTAAAGAAGCTAAAATGTCTGCTCTAGATGTCTTATTGGACAGATGATCTTCCAATTGATCCATCCAAAAGGACATAGATCTGGCTACCGAAGTAGCCGCTATGTTAGTTTTAATAAGGGCTGAAGAAGATTCCCATGCCCTTTTTAACAGAATGTCCGCCCTTCTGTCCATAGGGTCCCGCAGGCTTGAGGAATCCTCAAACGGGATAGATGTTTTCTTGGCTACTCTCGCCACAGGAACATCAATTCTAGGAGTATCCTCCATAAATTTATATCTTCCGGATCAAAAGGTAAACGTCCCTTGAAATCACGACTTGGCACAAGTCTACGTTCCGCATCCTTCCATTCATTATCATAGTACGGATGTGATCACTAACGGGAATACTCTCTTCCTCTGAGAAGTAAGCCCCCCAAACATTAAGTCATCTCTGGACTGAGGTTTCAGGGTTTCTTCCACCTGCATCGTATCTCTAACCGCCTTTACTAGGTCATCCGTGTCTTCAACACGAAACAAATATTTTGTATTTTGATCCTGTATATCTGGCGGCAGTTCCCCTTCTTCATAAGGATTATCTTCCATCTGTTCAGGTTGATTCTCTGAACTCCTGTCAGACTCTTCCAAGTCAGTCTCCCATCTCACCCTCTTACGATCCTGTTTAGGACTAGACGGGTGTTTAGACATACTGGCCTGAACTTCTTCCCGAATCATAGCTCTCATTTCTGAAAGAAGAGACGTTTGCTCCCCTTCCATAACTCTGGAAGTACACAGTTTGCAGAAGGCTTTTTTATAGGAGCTTGCTAGCTTCACATGGCAAACGGGGCATCTGTTAGATTTTGCCACTGATTTGCCCGATTTTTACACTGTCGGCGGGGGAGCTGCTGTTGATGCCTTATCCTACAATTTTAAGATTAGGGACAATCAGGCTATGTTACCAGAGATAAGTTCTGGTTAATAGCAGGGTTACATTGTGCTACCGCACTCTTACCCCACCCTTGACTCCAACATCCATTGTAAAAAGCTGGCTTATTTCTCCCCTAGGGAAAATGATGCTGGCTTTCTCAGGTGGCGAGCGCTACTGCCGGCGCTTTAATAACATGTGTACCTGCGTCCCGGACTATGACCCGGAAGCTGTCAATACCTTAGCGTTCCCCAGTGGAACACACGCTGCTTTGCCGCCACCGCTGGAGATTCCTCCCCCTGCCCACCCGGAAGTGTCCTACCTCCTGTGGGTGTGCGCCCAGCGCGCTGTATATCCGTCCAGCAGAGTCGAGCGCCTTCCCCTGGAAGGAACGACTCTCTTCAGGCTCCTCGTCTGCCTGGTATTCATGGTCGAGGGACTCCACCCCCCCGGGAGTTTCAAACCTGGGCTGCTCCCCCAAGGGATCGGTTCCAGACCTCGTCGCCCCATGCACAGCCTCCTCGGTAAGTAGCGCAGCCGTGCTCTCCTGTGTGTCCCTCCGTGCAGGGACAGGAAAAACACTGAGGGAGAGGGGGCGGAGTGGGCTTTTAACCTCTTGTGTGCTTTTCCTGTCCCTGCAAGGAGGAGGACGACGTCCTCCAGGGTGCTGTCAGGAGGGACGTCCTGGGAAATGTAAGGTTATACACATGGGAAGAAGGAATCAATATCACCATTACACACTGAATGTGAAACCACTGGGTAAATCTGACATGGAGAAAGACTTGCAGCTGCCAAGGTAAACAGGATCATGGGGGGCATTAAAAGAGGTCAGGCTACACATGTTGAGAGCATTATACTGCCTCTGTACAAATTCCTGGTTACACCGCACATGGAGGACTGTGTACAGTTTTGGGCACCGGTGCTCAGGAAGGATATAATGTAACTAGAGCAAGTACAAAGGAGGGCAACAAAATTAACAAAGGGGATGGGGAAATACAATACCCAGAGAGAATAGCAAAATTAGGAGTTGGTCTAAAAAGACAGTGACTGAGGGGCAATTAAATAACCATGTATAAGTATATAAGAGGACAATACAAATCTCTGAGGATCTGTTTATACCAAGGAAGGTGACAGTCACAAGGGGGCATTCTCTGCATCTAGAGAAGGTTTTTCCACCACCATAGAAGAGGATTCTTTACTGTTAGGGCAGTGAGAATCTGGACTTCAAGATAGGCCTGGATGTCTTCCTGGAGCGTAACAATATTGTATCTTACAATTATTAGGTTTTTTAGAAGGACGTAGATCTGGGGATTTATTCTGATAGAATATAGACTGAAATGGATGGACAAATGTCTTTTCGGCCTTGCTAGCCATGTATTCTTACCCTAACAGTTACAAGGACAGAACAATGGAAAGGACACCATTGTAGGAGCTTACTACATGCCACCTGTGCAAGCTGAAGCTATGGATGAACTCTTTATGCAGCAAATGGCCAACTTATAATTTTTTTATTTTTTTTTTATGACAGTTGTCATGGGAGATTCAACTATCCAGACATTTGTTGGGAATCTCAGGCAAAACTAGCAGGTCAAGCAAATTCTTATCCCCTCTAGCGGACTATCTTCCAAAAGGTAATGGAGAAAACAAGTGGGATCTGCCACCTTGGATCTAATCCTTATAAACGGAGGAAATGGAGAAGGAATTTAGAGTGACTGGGACCCTAGGAGGTAGCGACCATGCCATTTTAGAATTTTGGATAACTAGAGGAGGAAGACTTGTGTAGACTCAGATGTCAAGGTTAGATTTCAGAAAGGCAGACTTTAAGGGACTCAGAATCAGAGGGATCCAATGGCTGAATGTCCTTAAGGACAATAATGTCCAGGAAGGATGAGAAATCTTGAAAAATGGGATTCTCAAAGCACAATTGTTAATGCCGAAAAGAGGAAAGATTAGACAGCATTTATGGATACCAGGATGGATAACAAAGAACTTAAACACATGCTAAAAAGGAAGAAAGGGTTTTCAAATGGAAAGAGGGAGGCATATCTAAAGAATATAATGCTGTCTGCAGAACCTGCAGGGCACAAATCAGATTATCTAAAGCTGACAATGAATTAATGCTTGCTAGAGATGCCAAAGGCAATAAAGGATTTTGAGGACATGTCTAAAGTAAAAGAGAAGTCAAACATGCTATAGGATTTTTTACAGGATGAAAACTATGAAATGGTATGAAAGGATGTTGAGAAGGCTGAACTTTTAAATTCCTATTTTGCATCTGTTTTCTCTTAGAAAGAAAATACATCATCAACTGATCTTCTGGATACACATGATGAGCACATTATACTGCCTCTGTACAAATCCCTGGTTAGATTACACATGGAGCACTGTGTACGATTTTGGGCACCTATGCTCAGGAAGGATATAACAGAACTAGGACAAGTACAAAGGAGCGCAATAAAATTAATAAAAAGGGAATGGGGGAACTACAATACCCAGAGAGATTAGCAAAATTAGGATTTAGTCTAGAAAAAAAAAAAAAAAAAAAAAACACGAACAACTGAGGGGCAATCTAATATCTATGTATAAGTATATAGGGGACAAAACAAATCTCTCCAAGGATCTGTTTATACCATGGAATGTGATGGTCACAAGGGGGCACTCTCTGCATCTGGAGCGGAGAAGGTTTTTCCGCCAACATAGAAGAGGATTCTTTACTGTTAGAGCAGTGAGAATCTGGAATTCCTTGCCTGAGGAGGTGGTGACGTACTCAGTCGAGGGGTTCAAGAGAAGCCTGGATGTCTTAGTGGAGCGCAACTGTGGTGCCCCTGAGGGTCCAGTCACCACAGAGGTACTATACATCATCCAGAGGTGTTGTATCCCACTCTCAGGTAAAGAGGGAGCACCACCCATGACTCTAACACCTGCACCCAACATAGACTATTGCAGCAGGGCACCCTAGACATGCCCTAAGGGAGGATGGTCTCATCCCAGGCTGGGTAGTAAAGGGTGTTGACAGAGAAGGTGTAGAAGGAAGGGGTGAAGCTTAGTGAGCAGAAAGGAGACTGTAAAGTCAGAACAGGAGGGGAGCTCAAGCTGTGAGGAGCTTGTCCTTGGACGAGGAAAGATAGTAGTAAGAAAAAACAGAAGGAAGCTTCCAGAAGGATAGAAGGGATCCTAGGGGCACAGATAGTGAGCAATCCATCCGTGGGGCCTGATCCAGTACTTGAGGGACTAGGTTGCAGTGGGGTACCAGCCCCTGACACTAGTGGGGGGAAAAAAAAAAAAAAAAAACACCAGACTCAGCTAGCAAGCTGGAGGCACCTTTAGGTGCTTCAGCTACAAGCCACAGTTATCTTCTCCAAAAAGGCAGCCATACGGGAGCAAGGGAACTTAAAATGTCGCCCAACAAGAAAGGTGAATCCTAATTTACCTTGGAGTTTGCTGGACCCCTCACCTGGAGGACACGGCACCTGGGGGCATCTGCACAGACGCACTGAATAAAGCACTCGAAACTGCACCCAGCTGTGCCCTCTGAATTATTCCTGCATCACATTCACCTCCAACATCATCTTTAATATCTTAACTGCCCTGGGACATAACCCTGCATGTGCAGGGCTGAACCAACTCTTCTGCATCAACTGTCCCAGTGGACTGAATCTGCAGCGTCAGCTAACATCTTTATTGCCAAGTACCACAGGTGGCATCACAAAAATATTACAAACTTATTATTCCCCTTTCCATCATTTCCCCTTTTACCGGACGCCCAGGGCCACAGACCAGGTCCCTGCAGCCACCACTTCTAATACATTGTATGGATGAGCGTCTGGAAAGACACGCAGCATGTTCATCTCCGCAGGCGTCGGTGCACACATAGTGGACATGGTTTCTTGAAATCCCACCCACTATTCCGTATCATTTGGATGCTGCTCAAGTATGCTGCGTCCACAGTGTTTGTTTTTTTCATCTAAAAGTGACCATTTTTCTGTGGCTAGTGAGCAGACTGACACGTTCACAAAAAAAAAAAAAAAAACATGTAGAATTCATTTGAACTCCATTCCCATCATTGCAATCTATGGTACTATAGAAGATACAGACAGAACTCAACGGGCGCAGTAAAGAAAGAAAGTGTCAACAGGCCCCAATGTAAAGCACAAGCATTAGACAAACTGCTCATCCTTATTATGGTGCCACTAAAGTTACAGAACTATATATACAGTATACAGACGTACAATGTACAAGCACAAGTATATAAAGTTTCAGTTTATATATAGTATGCTCACACAGATAATTTACACAATATACTGCACACATGTAGTATAATATACATACACATAATATGAATAGATACTGAAAATTACACCATTTATGCAGGACAGGGGAAGTATACACAGCCCCACAATAAAAAGGGTCATTAGACCTACCGCTAATTAGGTTTCCAGGAGTCCATCCTGACAGCACCATGGGACGTCCTCCTCTTTGCTGGGACAGGAAACACACAAGAGATTAAAAGTCCCCTCCCCGCCCCCTTTTCCTCAGTGTTGTATCAAGAACCATGACATGTATAATGCACAAAACACTTTAATTATTGAAAATCATATTACAGCATATGACGTATTGAAGAGGGAGGGAGCTACCAGTGCTGTCAGGATGGACTCCTGGAAACCTAATTAGCGGTAGGTCTAATGACCCTTTTCCAGGACGTCCCTCCTGACAGCACCATGGGGAGTACCAAAGAAAGCTCCTTAGGGTGGGATCACCGCCTGCAGAACTTTCCTACCAAAGGCCGTCTGCCGGTTAGAAAGTACATCTATCTTATAATGTTTGCAGAATGTATCAATTCTAGCCCATGTTGCCGCCTTACAAATTTGTTCCAGAGAGGCGCCTGCCCTCTCTGCCCAGGAGGCAGCCAATGCCCTGGTTGAGTGTGCCTTTAGGCCCGCCGGAGGTTCTGACCCTTCAGCTAAATAGGCCTCTGAAATTAAAGAGGTAATCCATCTAGCGATGGAAGGTTTAGACGCCTTTTTTCCCTTACTGATTCCTCCGTAGAGGACAAATAGGTTCGAATCTATACGCCAGTCTTTAGTGGCATCTATGTAGTCTAGTACCACCTTTCTGACATCCAACGAATGGAGCCTCAGCTCCTTTTCGTTGGAAGGGTTATCACAGAAGGAAGGTAAGATAATCTCCTGATTACGATTACTATCTGAAGCAACCTTAGGTAAGAAAGCCGGATCCAACCTTAACAGAATGCTGTCGTCCCTAACCTGAAAATATGGGTCTCTAGTGGATAGAGCCTGAATTTCACCTATTCTTTTAGCTGTGGTGATTGCTACCAGGAAAGCTGCTTTCCTGGTAAGCAAGGAAATAGGCATTGTGCTGTTATTACGGAATGAATCATTACATAAAACCCTGAGTACCAGAGTAAGGTCCCATATTGGGAGACACTGTCTAATCGTGGGCCGTAGTCTCTGAATAGCTTTAACAAATCTTATCACCCATGGGTGAGAAGCTAGTGAGTAGTCTAAGAAGGAGCTTAATGCAGCAATCTGAACTTTTAGGGTACTGGGTCTGAGTCCCATGTCGAAGCCTGACTGGAGGAAATCTAAAATCTTAGGAATGTTTGGAGTGCCTGTCACCAAGTTGGACCCGCCACTCACTGTACAGAAGCGTTTCCAGATTCTGAGATAGATAGCTGATGTGACTGGCTTTCTACTGGCCTGGATTGTGGTTATGACCTGGTCAGATAAGCCTTTGGCCTTCAAGGTCACCCTTTCAGGATCCAGGCTGAGAGATGTAATCTCTTCAGGTCCGGATGATGGATCGGACCTTGATGAATTAAGTCCGGAATCAGAGGCAGCTCTAAGGGGTTTTCAATTGACATGTCTGTTAGCAGAGAAAACCAGCTCCTCTTTGGCCAATAAGGGGCGATCATTATTACTGTAGCCCGATCCTCCTTGATCTTCCGTAATACAGTCGGGATGAGCGCTAGAGGTGGGAATGCATATAACAGATGTTCTTCCCATTTCTGGCTTAATGCATCCAATCCCTCTGGATCGTCCAAGGGGTTCAGGGAGAAAAACCTGGGAATCTTCGTATTTCTTCTGCTTGCAAATAGGTCTATTTGAGGTGTTCCCCACCTCCAACATAGATCTCTGAAGATATCCTGGTTTAGTTCCCACTCTGTAGGACTCACTTTCTTTCTGCTCAGGTAGTCTGCTAATGGAATGGAACATAATTTCATCTTAGAGGCGTTATCTCCTGACCATGATTTTAGCCAGACAGCTCTCCTAGCTGCATTAGATAAGGAGCTGTTTCTAGCGGAAAATCTGACCGATTCTGCAGACATATCAGCCAGGAAAGCCGTGGCTGAATTCATAACCGGCAGAGAGGCTAAAATCTCAGCTCTAGGAGTCTTATTGGATAACTGATCCTCCAATTGACTCATCCAATAAACCATGGATCTGGCTACAGAGGTGGCAGCAATATTAGTCCTAATAAGAGCCGCTGAGGTTTCCCAGGCTCTCTTCAGGAGAATATCGGCCTTTCTGTCCATAGGGTCACGTAGGCTAGAGGAGTCCTCAAATGGGATGGCAGTCTTTTTTGTGACTCTAGCTATTGGGGTATCGATTTTCGGAACTTCTTCCCATAATTTAACATCTTCAGGTTCAAACGGTAGTCTTCCCCTGAAGTCACGTGACAAAACTAGACGCCGTTCAGCGCTCTTCCATTCCTCCAGGATCATTGTTTTAATGTGATTGCTAACAGGAAAAACTGTCTCCTTCTGAGACGTAAGTCCCCCAAACATCAAATCCTGTCTGGATTGTGTTCTAGGAGTTTCCTCGATCTCCAAGAAATCATGCGCCTCATTTCAGAAAGCAGTGAAGGCTGTTCATCTCTCATAACCTTAGAGGTACAAGAAGAACAAAGGGTTCTGTCATAGCCATCTGGCAGTTTGCTGTGACACACCGGACACCTGGCTGATTTTGCCAAGGCTTTACCAGCCTTTTTTGTAGTTATGGGAGCGGATGAAGTTCCTTTGTCCTATAGAAGAGACAGGAACTAATTAGGTCGGATTCCTGGGTGGCTGTCAGATTATGGCTGGGTTTTTGCGCCAAGCGCACTTACCCCACCGCCATCTGCCGCGTCTGTATCCATGAGGAACAAGGTAGGCTGCTTGACCAAATTACTGCGTCCTGCCGATAGGGGAAGCAGCGATATGTCACCTGTCTTGGCGTGTCTCTAGATCACACACCCATACTCACGATTAGTTGCTGTAATGGTCTCCACCAGCTCTCGTCGTTCCAGGAAGCGTCTGCACTCCATGCGGTGAGCGTCACCTGGATATGACGTCACCGGAAGTGCGACGCTGAACCGGAAGTGAACCGCTCCCCCGGACGCTGGTCACAGCCGAGGTCTGGAGAGTATCCACCGCTAAGCACTCGCCAGGCTGCGGGATGCTGTCCTACCAGGAACCGCCTTGCACCCTCAGTATGAGGTCCCGGACGAGAGCCTCCCACCTGGAGGAACGTCCGCAATTCAGGGCCTGTCGCACCTGGTCTTTGGAGCTGAGGGACTCCCCGCTGGAGAGTTTCAGCCCTGGGCTGCTTCACAGGGGGAAGGATCTGGCGTGGCCTTACGATCCCCCTGAACCCGGTAAGTCTCCTGTGTGTCCCTCCATGCAGGGACAGGAAACACACTGAGGAAAAGGGGGCGGGGAGGGGACTTTTAATCTCTTGTGTGTTTCCTGTCCCAGCAAAGAGGAGGACGTCCCATGGTGCTGTCAGGAGGGACGTCCTGGAAAACTACAGTTATATACACAGATCCATATTATACACTATGTTAAGTAAAAGAGTGGAGGGGTATACATTACATACTGTGGAGATGTGGCAGTGTATATAGTGCAAATTCCACACTACACATAGGACAGTACTATGCTAACATCTCTACACTATATACACACAATTTAATAAATTAGTTAAGACAGCATTACACTATAATATATTAAGGTTCATACATCACATAGGAGACACTGAGGCTGATGTATATACATCACATAGGAAACACTGACTGCTGAAAATATCACATTGAAGCTACTGTATATACAATATATAGTTGATACTACATATAACAATCACAGTATAACAATGCAACTGTAATATACACAATATGTATATTATTAGGAACAGCTCCAGGTTTTCATGGGCCCTGGGCAAGAGTCTCAGTGGGCCATTTAACACATACCACACTTCATGATGTACAAATACAGCAGAGAAATATAGGTGTAGTACAAGGCCAAAGACTCCATTTACTTTTTACATTACATGAGTGAAGGCAATAAGTCAGAAACGGGCCAGTATTGTCCTTTAGGCTATGTGCAGATTCTGCTGTGGAATTTTCCACGCAGATTTTGGTAAATCGACCTGGGTTTTACCTGCGGATTTTCTGCGGATTTCCCCTGCGTTTTGAGACCTGCGGATTTCTATTTAGAGCAGGTCTCATAACGCTGCGGAACTGCACAAAAGAAGTGACATGCTGCGGATGTAAATCCACGCGGAAAAAAATCAGCAGCATGTGCACTGCGTTTTTTTTTTTTTTTTTTCATTGATTCTAATGCTACTGTACATCACTTGCAGTTCTGCTGCAGATCTGCAGCGGCAAATCCACTGCAGATCCGCAGCAGATTCCGCACCATGTGCACAGACCCTTATACAGTATGATGGACACCACATAATGCTCCATACAGAATAATAAGCCCCATATATTGTTCCATACTATATATGATGGCCTGGGCCTCATATTGTTCCATACTATGATGAACCCCATATAATGTTCCATACAGTACAGGCCCCATATATACAGCTTGCGATGGCCAACATGATGCGCCATATGTAATTGGCCCCATATACAGTTGGCTGAAAAAGAGGTTTCATATATAATGGGCCCTATAGGGTAAGGGTGGATAACATGCCTTCTCCCACACCCCCCCCCATTTTATTTAGACAGTTGTTGGAAGAAAAAAAAAAAAAAAAAAAACCAGCAGCGGCCACACCTGTGCAGTAGCATCTATTGTGTGCCGATAGATGCTTCTGCACAGATGCTGCCATTTTCCTAGGTACAATTAGTTCAAGATGTCATCGGCGGTGACTGCGCAGTCGCATTGTTCCAATAAACGCTACTGTGCAGGCGCCGCCATCTTGATGGAGCCTAATTTTTTTCTCTATCAAAATGACACCAGCCTGATGAATGATTTAATTTATTTTTTTAAAACCATATGATCTATGCAGTTATGTAAAATAGAGGGTAGGTCACTCACGGATCAGTGACCTGTCATAAGCCATATAGTTTCATATGTAAGCGGATCACCACACAGACCTCACTGGCCATCCCGGAGCACAAAAAATCTTATTTACTGATAGCTACAAATAAAAGATTAAACAACCACAAGATGGATTTCATCACCCCAAGTATCATGTTAATCAGTGTCTGCAGTTACTGAGCACAATCCTGCTGACAGGTTCCCTATAAGAGACGACACCAGGAAACCAAAAGCCAGAGGGGTCAGGAATAGCTGCTCACTATAGATGTAGCACAGTTGTGTGTATTATGGATGTAGCAGAGGTGTATATATTTACTATAGATTTAAAAAGAGTTGTAAATGTGTATTACCCATGTAGCAGATATAATGCTAGTCAGTACTCAGAGAAAAGTCAGGGTGATAAAACATGCTGGGATCAGATACCAAGAGAGCATGTTATAAACTAAAGGAAGAGACAAAGGGCATAAGTCAGGTCACTTCAGGTGTCAGAATACCGGGGAGATAGCGGATAAAAGAAAAGGAGCTAGACAAACAGATAATCAAAACACAGTCCAAATACCTACCAGCAGCAGAGCACAGACCTCAGTCACCCAGAGAGCAGAAACTTCATTTGGCAAAGCTCTGTACTAAACAGCTCAGCTAAGTGGATGGGTAATGACAAGAACAAGGATCACCTGAGGAGCACTCACCACCTCCCAGTCTATTGAACGGCCGAACTGTCAATCAAAGCACCAACAGCTCAGCCTGCACATGGATGCAGCTTTTTACATGCAGTGTTTTAGGCTGTGGTTCCACGATCCGGAAACACAGCGCTTTGGACGGAGCGGAAAGTCCGCTCCGCCCAAAGCCCCGCCCCCTACTGAACGCGCAGTCAATCCGGATGTGTTCATGGAACACATCCGGAATGACCGCAGGGCTACACAGCCCTGTGTTATTTCCCTTGCGGCGACGCAGCGTCGCCGCAAGGGAATAGGACATGCTGCGGTCTAAAAAGACGCGCCGCATGTCCGTAAACGCAGGTCTTCCGCCTGCGTGTTTGTAAGCATAGTGGAGACGGGATTTCTTGAAATCCCCTCCATTATGCTGTAACATCTGGACGCTGCGTGTTTAATGCTGCGCCAGCGCACAGCGTCAAACACGCAGCAATTCCTGACTGTTTACGGACCGTGGAAACACACCCTGAGGCTCCACATAGAAGAAAAAAAGAGAAAAAAAAGCTCTAAAAACCACACAGTTCAGCTGCACCTTTAGACCACAGGGGTGCAGGTTTCATGAATTCACATCCACTTTGCTTGGGCAGTTAAACACAGCAGAATTTTTATGCAAAAAAACAACAGAAATAATGCAGTTTTTATGCTACATGTAAACAGGGTTTAAATGTGTAATCAATAGTGGATGTGATTCCATGAAATCTCACCCTCTTTCCTCCAGAATTCAACAGGTTTTGGTGCATATTTTTAAACTTTATAGTCTTCTTCTGAAAAAAACGCATGAAAAAACACGCTTTTCCATTTTTAATCACAGAATCAAATCTTTTCTGTAGTATTAAAAAAACAATAAAAACTCTGCTTCACGTTTGCACTAAAAACACTTGAAATATGAGGAAACACACACAAAATAAACCAGCAAAAACACAGTAATCTGAGAAGATTGTTATTGCGTTGTGTGGTGCAGAAAAAATTTTTCAATAAAATGCAATGAGGAGATGAAAACATCATATATACCCCAAAATGTATCATTATAAATATCAGGTCAGCCTGTAAAAAATAAGCCATCACACAGTCCCATATCATGAAAAATTAAAACTCTAAGGTCTTGGGAAATGGCGACTAAAGAAATTTTTTTTGTTATTTTAATTTACTAATTTTTTTCACCACCTAAATAAAAAAATATATACACATGTTTGGTGTCTGCGAAGTCAGACAGACCTGGCGAATCACATGTCAAGGTCGTTATTAGGGCTCATACTCACTTGCTGGAAAAAAATCGGTCAGTTTTCAGGATGGTCTGATTATGTGCAATTGACATGCGATTTGCATGCGATTTTTTATAGCACCATCTATTGCATTAGCGATTATCATGCCAAAATCGCATCAAATCGCAGCATGTTACAATTTTTTTCTCACACCGATTTCGGCTGAGAAAAAAAACGCAAATGAGATGTCACCTATTGAATAACATTGGTCCGATTTGAATCAGATTTTTTATCGGCTGAAAATCATCCGTTTTCAGCTCAAGTGAGTATGAGCCCTTACCGTGAAATGAACGCTATAAATAAAAAGCCAAAACAACTGTGACATTGCACTTTTTTGTCATTTCAATGCACTTGGAATTTTTTTCCCATTTTCCAGTACACTGTGGTACAATGAATGGTGTCATTCAAAATTACAACTCATCCAACGAAAAAGAAGCCTCCATTCGGCTATGTGGATGTAAAAATAACAAAGTTATGGCTCTAGGAAGAAAAGGAGGAAAAAACTAAAATGAAAAAAAAAAAAAGGAAAATAGCCAGGTCATGAAGGGTTAACTCGCTATCTAGTCTAGTATAGACAATCCACTGCCTTTTTCCATTAAATCCTGATTTAGCCCCACAATATTCCTAAATTAATTCTCACTGTATTTTATACACCTACTGGGAGAATAAATGATTATGACACTGCAGCACCCTAAATGAATGGCTGACAATCCTATTTCACCTCTTATAATATAATGGACATTTCTCTATTCTATCACATTATAATATTGGTCCACGTCCTTTTGTTAGTAACAATATGCTTAGATACAAGCTTTGCAGTGTGATTTGGTGTCTCTTTTTATGTGAGCAATTTGTGATCATTCTGTAGTATTGACAATACTCTACAATGAACTGCCATTGCTTGGTGGATTTACCTGTGAATAATGACAGGATGTTACGGGTATGTTCACTCTATGCATTTTTTCAGCGTCTTTTTTTCTGCAGCAAAACATGATTTGTTAGCAGGAACTAAGCTGCAGAAAAAAGCATGTTTTCATTGGATTTTCTTACATTTTTTGCTGCGTTTTTTTATGCGCTTTTTATGTTGTTTTTGGGTTAGGGTTAGGGCTAGATTTGTCTCTTGTGCATGCTCATAAAGTTTAGTGTTAGGAAAAAAAGTCCTATAATATTACATAGAATCAGGTTTTGGCACAAAAAATGCAGCAAAACATGATACCTTTTTTTCAGCATTTTTTCATCACCCATTCAAGTCAATGAGTGAAAAATGCTGAAAAAACGCTGAAAAAACTCTTAAAGAAGTGACATGCTCTATGTCCAAAAAACCATGCAAAACACAATATACTAATGACAAAAAAACCAATGTGTGTGCATGAAATTTCTGAAATCTCATACAGGAAAGATGTATATTTTTGTACCGTGTTAGCCAGTAGATAGAAAAATATTTAGAATTGAGAGTCCTCAATGGTTGATACCTGTTAATGGCTAAGGCCGGGGTCACACTGGCGACAAAATCGGACGACTGCAGTGCGATGAAATATCGCATTGAAGTCGGACCAATGTTAATCTATGGAGCAGCTCCCAGTATCAGATTTTTTGTGGTCCGTTTTAAACGTGCGAGTGCAATCGCAGCATGCTGCCACTGTCACCAATTGTGGGTCGACTATCGCCAATGCAAGTCTATGGGTGCGATAAAAAATCGGATTACAAACAGACCGCACGTGTGACTTGCGATTAAATCGCACCGGTTTCCTTTAAAAAAGCCGGCAATTCATCCCGGCTATACTGTAAAATCACACTGACAGCTTTAATAAAGAATGGACAGAATACATATACACACATAGAATACATATATATATATATATGTCATTGTGACACACATATATACATATATTTATAGTTCATACACTTCTACATACTGTAATAGCTGCTAATTCAATAGCCGGCTTTTGTGAAATTAGAGAACCCGACATGAAATGACACATGGTTTACATACACTTAACCATGTCATTTCATGTAGTTTGATATATGGTTTTCACTAACAATTATATGAGTGTATGTGTGCAAAATTGCAGACATGTAGGGGTTAATTAAATGTGTAAATTTGTTGAAAAAAATGCGTGGGCTCCCGCGCTATTTTCTCCACCAGACAAAGTCAGCGAGTGGGGGCAGATAATAATAGCCTAGGGAGGGTGTATTTATTTTGTGCCCCCCCTGGCTACTAACATCTGCCCCCAGCCACCCCAGAAAAGGCAAATCTATAATTAGATTCGCCCTTTCAGGCACTTTGCCCGTCTATTCCCATTGCCCTGTAGCGGTGGCGAATGGTTAATAATGGGTTAAAGCCACCTTGCTATTGGAAGGTGACTTTAAGCCAGGTTAATAATTGAGAGCTGTCAATTAGACAACTATCAATTATTAATCCTATTGTGTGAAAGGAAAAAAAACACACACACATTAATTATTAATCCTTTTAATGAAATAAAGACACAGTTTTTGACCATATTTTATTGCTCAGGTAATCCTCGATTCCCTTGTTCGCCTGTAATAAAAATAAAATAAAAAAGCAACATTATTCTTACCTATCCGACGCACAGTCATGTCCCACGCTGTAATCCATCAGAAAGGGTTAACTAGCTTTCAGCCAAGCAGCGCAGCTAATGCTGCCGCTAAGCTGAAAGCTCCTGAATGAATGAGCTTATCTCCCGGCGACAGGAGAGGATGTGATTCCATTTGTGAAGCTTAATTGATAGCTTCCCACAGAAATCAGTTCACTTCAGGTCAGCGGGGACTCCTTACAGCATCAATGACGTCAGAGGGAGTCCCCGCTGACATGAAGTGAACTGATTTCTGTGGGAAGCTATCAATTAAGCTTCACACAGTAATCACATCCTCTCCTGTCACTGGGAGAGGAAGTCATTCATTCAGGAGCTTTCAGCTGAGCAGGCAGCATTAGCTGAATTGTTAACCCTTTGTGAAGGATTACAGCGTGGGATGTGACAGAGTGGCGGATAGGTAAGAATAATGTTGTTTTATTATTTTTTCTTTATTATAGGAGATCAAGGGCTTCACAAGGATTAAGAGTTAAATAAAAGATGGTCAAAAAAATTTGTTTTTATTTCATTAAAATTATTTATTCTTAATGTGTGTGTTTTTCTTTATTTACTTAAATAGGATTAATAATTGATAGTTGTCAAATTGACAGCTCTCAATTATTAACCTGGCTTAAAGTCACCTTCCAATAGCAAGGTGGCTTTAACCCATTATTAACCCATTCGCCACCGCTACAGGGCAATGGGAATAAACTGGCAAAGTGCCAGAAAGGGCACATCTAATTATAGATTTGCCTTTTCTGGGGTGCCTGGGGGCAGATGTTAGTAGCCAGGGGGGCACAAAAAATGCACCCTCCCTATTTTATTATTATCTGCCCCCACTCGCTGGCTTTGTCTGTCTGGTGGAGAAAATAGTGCGGGAGCCCACGCATTTTTTTCCAACGAATTTACACCTTTAATTAACCCCTAGCTGCATGAAATTTTGCACACATACACTCATGTAATTGTTAGTGAAAACCATATATCAAACTACATGAAATGACATGACATGTAAACCATGTGTCATTTCATGTAGGGTTCTGTAATTTCACAAAAGCCGGCAATTGAATTAGCGGCTATTACAGTATGTAGAAGTGTATGAACTATAAATATATATATATATATATATATACATGTTACAATGACATATATATATATATATATATGTATTCTATGTGTATATATCTATTCTTTCTTTTGTGATTTAAAAACTATTCTTTTGGATCCATTATATGTCGGTTTTGCAAGCCTGTGAGAAAATCTCGCAAGTCGGATGTAAATTGGATGTTACAAGTACGGACAGATGCGACTAAATCGCATCATTCCCAGAAAATCGGATGCCAGACGGATGAGTGTTTATGACATTTTGCTGCGATAATCGACCGACTAAAACGGTCAGATTTTTTAGTCGTGTGTGTGACCCCGGCCTAACTGAAAAGATGGTAACATATTGCAAGCTTTCGAGACTACTCAGGTCTTTTGTGCTGTTTTGTGTATAAATATGGGATTCTTCAGATGTTGTATTAGTCTAGCTTGATGAAGAGACCTGAGTAGTCTCGAAAGCTTGCAATATGTTACCATCTTTTCAGTTAGGCCGGTGTCAGACACAATGTATAAAAATACGGACCGTATTGTACGGACGTAACACGCAGAAAAGTTCCCTGAACAGTGATCCGTATACCATCCATTGTCAAGGTGTGGCTGCGTATTTTGCGCATGTAAGGCTACTTTCACACTTGCGTTTTTTTGCGCAGCGCGTCTTGCGCTATCGGACGCATGCGCAATGTTCCCCTATCTTTAACATGGCGGGCGCAGGGTCTAGCGCTTGCACGCATTCATGTGCGTTTGTCATGTGCTGCGCATTTTCCCGGTGTGCGCCCATACGCGCCAGACGCTACATGTTGCATTTTTTTTCCGCCCAACCGCTTTAAAAAAACGCGTGCGCAAAAAATAACATTGCAGTCTATGGGGGCGCTGGCGTGCGCGTGCGCATGGCTTTGCGCTCGTCAGCGCTTTTGCACGCATGCGATTTTTCTGTAAATAATGGAGCCAGAGATGATGGAGGCAGAGATGATGGAGTCAGAGATGATAGAGCCAGAGATGATGGAGCCAGAGATGATGGAGACAGATGATGGAGCCAGAGATTATAGGGCCAGAGATGATGGAGACAGAGATGATAGAGCCAGAGATGATGGAGACAGATGATGGAGCCAGAGATGATAGAGCCAGAGATGATGGAGGCAGAGATGATGGAGACAGATGATGGAGCCAGAGATGATAGAGCCAGAGATGATAGAGCCAGAGATGATGGAGCCAGAGATGATGGAGCCAGAGATGATAGAGCCAGAGATGATGGAGGCAGAGATGATGGAGACAGATGATGGAGCCAGAGATGATAGAGCCAGAGATGATGGAGGCAGAGATGATGGAGACAGATGATGGAGCCAGAGATTATAGAGCCAGAGATGATGGAGACAGAGATGATAGAGCCAGAGATGATGGAGACAGATGATGGAGCCAGAGATGATAGAGCCAGAGATGATGGAGGCAGAGATGATGGAGACAGATGATGGAGCCAGAGATTATAGAGCCAGAGATGATGGAGACAGAGATGATAATGTGACAAATAGAAAACGCATGCGCCAAAAAAACGCAAACGCATGCAAAAACGCATGAAATCGCAGACAAACGCTGCGCTTTTTTGTCGAAATGCGCATGCTGATGCGACTAAATATTGCAGCGTTTACAAGCGTTTGAATGCGTTTTTTTAATGCGCTTCATGTGCGCTCAAAACGCAGCACAAAAAAACGCAAGTGTGAAAGTAGCCTAAGCATCCGTATGTAATCCGTATTTTGTTTTTTTCTCGTGAACTTGCAAAATTGACATATAACGGTATTTAGGCATGAAAATAATTTAAACCATCATCAGCAACCCTATTGCCTCTGCATTAGGTGGCAGCCCCCAATCTGGCCATTTTAGTGCTGTGCTTGTGTTGGAGTATTGCTGGTTGTTTGCCAAAATGTCTGACACACTTCAGTTCACCCCAACTGACCGAGTTCTATACAACTGGGTTTTGTCTCGCCACTTTGGGCAGCCATACCCAGTGATAGTTGATCCGAGAAGGAGGAGACGAATGTGGGTGAATCCGCATTTGAGGCAACGCCTCAATAAAGGCCATTTTCACCGCCTTTATGCATCTCTTCGGACACATCCCGACAAGTTTTTCCTATATTGTCGGATAAGCATTGCCACCTTTGATGTTTTGTTGGAGACAGTGCGCCCAGGGATCACCTACCAGGATGCGCCAATGTATCTCTGCAGAGGAGCGCCTTCTCCTTTCCGTTACGGTATGTATTCCTAAGCTACATGCTGTATGTTGATGATGTGTTTTCCCTCAACTTTACTTTGGCACTGACCCCTTTTGCTTCATTATCTTCTTAATATATCCCAAATATCAGCTCTAAGTAACAATACTATGATGTTTATGTGAAATTCACATAGACATTTGCCTAGTGTATATGTAGTGTTTGGCTTGTTTGTAATTTACACACCGTTCGGGTAATCTATATTTAATTTGTGAAACCTTTTGCATATTGTAATGTTTGATCTATCTACATTTGTTTAATTGTAGGTTCCTCACAACTGGCATTTCATATGCCACACTCCATCTTAAGTTTTTGATAGAGAGATCTACCATATCTGGCATAGTTCGTGATACATGTTCCAAAATCTGGCCTAGTTCCAGGTTCAGCCTGCACCTATTCGTTACTACAGAGTGCACGCCTTTTTCTACTATATTACCAAAATCTGGATCAGACTTCATCAAGTGGTCATGCCTGAGCCCAAGATGGAAGACTGGATGAGGATTGCCAGGGGATTTGAGGAGCACTGCCAATTTCCCAATTGTTTTGGAGCCCTGGATGGGAAGCACATCCGTGTGCTTAAGCTGCTAAACTCAGAGTCCCAATTCTATAATTATAAACAATATTTTTCTGTAGTTCTGTTGGCTCTGGTTGACAGTAACTACAGGTTTATAATTGTAGACATTGGGGCCTATGGAAGAACTGGAGACTCTAGAGTCTTCAATTCTTTAATTATGGGTCGGCGGCTGCGCAATAACCAATTGGATCTACCACCACCATGTCAGCTTCCTGGCTCCAATAATGAACATGTGCCTTATGTTGTAGTTGGAGATAAGGCCTTTCAATTGTCCAGGCATTTAATGAGACCATATCAGCGACGAAACCTTGAGCACCGGCGTAGGATCTTTAACTTGCGCCTATCACGGGTCCGGCGACAGGTGGAGTGCGCCTTTGGCATTCTTTATGCAAAATGGTGGGTCCTCCAGTCAGCCATTCAGCTGAGTGAAGCCAATGTCAATGAGGTCATCAAAGCTTGTATTGTCCTGCATAACTTGTCCTATGAGGAAAAGTTGCAGGATTTGGGAATGTTTAGCTTGCAAAAAAGAAGACTGAAAGGAGACTTATTCGCTGTCTACAAAGATCACAAGGGTCGTCACATTGTAGAAGGATCATCTTTATTCTCATTTGCACAAGGAAAGACTAGAAGCAATGGTGTTATGTTTAGGTAGCTGAGGAGAAAAAGCAAAAACGGTAATTGGATTGCAGTAACCTGAACTAACCACACAACTAGAGGTAGCCGTGGAGCCTTCCTACGTTGATCCTAGATGCCTCGTCACAGCCTGAGAGATAACTACACCTAAAGGCAGAAAGATGAAACCTATCTGCCCTGGAGCAGATCCCCAAAGAAAATAGGAAGCCCCCAAACATATAATGGCGGTTAGACAAGAAGATAGCACAGACACAAACAGAAAATAGAATGAGCAAACGTTGGGGCCCAATCTGTCTAGACAGAAAAATACAGGAAAGTATTCTGACTGCAATCCAAAAAACCCTAAAAAATAACAGCACTTCTGATTGCCAAAAAAACCTGAGATCACATGATCTCTACCACCTAAATCAGATCTCTGGTGTAACAAAACAAAGCCGCAGCCACTGAAAAAACAGGAAAAAGCAAATGAACAAATAACAGTGGCTACAGATAAATTGAGAGGAGCACAGGCCCCAGGAGGGGACCCGGCCGACCTCCACAAAAGTGCAGAAAACTATGAAAAAGCAAGCACAAAAAGAAAAGCAGAAAATATCCTATCTGAAAGCAGCAGGTGCAGGCAAGACTCCAGCAACTTCAAAATGAACCAGGAACCACAATTGAGACAAGAACAATTGATCACCGGCGACCATCATGGGAGGGAACCTCCCTTATATCAGTCCAGTCCGTGTGTAATGTATGTAGTACAGTTCATATAGCGTCTTGTGCTTGGGTGCGATGAACATACATGAGACACAGGTTTGATATAAAAAAAGTCCTGTATTACTTCATACAAGTTGGCAGAAATAGTCACACAGTTTGCAGACACAGAAGCAGGAGACACAGCAGGCCAGAGTAAACTAAGCTCAGCAAATCACTCTCCAACACAGATTCAGGATCTTCTTCTCTGTTACCATAAGTCCATGCAAACGTGGGTCTTTCAAAGAGCAGGGTTCAGAGTCCACAAGTGCTTCAGAGTTCCTCAGTAGGAATAGCTGGAGTACAAGGTCCAAGGCTTACAGGAGTCAAGTCACAGGTTCACTGCAGGCTAGATTCTGAAGCACTGATTGCTCAGCTGTGGCTGCTTAAGAAGCAAAGGAGAGAATCAGGGCGGGAACATGCAAGCTGGAAACTCCATTTTGACTGAGGGCAAGATAGCTACAGAAAGACAGAAAGTAAAATGGCTGTCGAACAAACAGAGTTTCAGGAATATATACATAGAACCTTACATTACTCCCCCCTTAAGGACAACCTCCGGATGACCTCAGACCAGGCTTGTGTGGGTACCTCTGATGAAACTGACGGAGCAAGCGAGGAGCATTAACGTTATTGACTGGTTCCCATGAGTTGTCTTCCACTGGGTAGCCCTGCCATTTAATCAGATATTGTAACTGATTTCTATACAACCTGGAACCTAAAATCCTTTCCACCACAAATTCTTCCTGACCATCGACTAGCACTGGGTCAGGGCAAGGAGAAGAACGTCCAGGAAACGTATTGGGTGTTGCAGCCTTTAGTAGGGATACATGAAAGACAGGGTGGATTCTCATAATTCTGGGCAGTTGAAGACGACAAGCAACGGCACTTATAATTTTACTGATTTTATAGGGTCCAATGTACTTATGTCCCAACTTAGACGATGGAATCCTTAACTTAAGATTTCTGGTTGACAGCCAGACCAAGTCTCCTACCTTGAAAGCTGGTGCAGGTTTACGAAATTTATCTGCTGCTTTCTTGTACCTTTCTTGAGCCGATTCCAGATTTTCCTTTAGAAGATCCAAATTCTTCTGTAAAGACGTGATTCTTTCAGCCACTGCTGGTAAAGGCGTTTCTATGGGAAATCGTGGTAGAATGTTAGGATGATAACCTAGATTAGAGTAAAAAGGAGACTGTTTAGTGGAGGCACTCTGAGAGTTGTTATACGAGAACTCAGCTAATGGAAGTAGATCCACCCAATCATCCTGTAGGTGGCAGATAAAGCAGCGGAGATACTGCTCCAGGGTTTGATTGGTTCGTTCGGTCTGTCCATTAGTCTGGGGATGAAAAGCAGAAGAAAGGTTTACTTTAATGTCCAATGCTGCACAGAAATTTTGCCAAAACCTAGAAGTGAATTGCACCCCTCGATCCGAAATAACCTCATCCGGTACTCCATGTAAGCGAAACACATCTTTAATCATCAAATCTGATGTCTGTTTTGCAGTGGGTAAGCCAACACAAGGGATAAAATGAGCTGCCTTTGTTAGACGGTCAACCACCACTAAAATGGTGTTCTTTCCCTGAGAGGTTGGTAACTCCACAATGAAGTCCATAGAAATGGATCCCCACGGGCGGGACGGGGTGGGAAGAGGCTGTAACAGACCAGTTGGTGAGGAGCGAGGTGTTTTGCATCTTGCACAGACCTCACATGAAGTGACATAATTCAAAACATCCTTCCTGCAAGTGGGCCACCAAAAGAAACGAGAAAGAAATTCCTGTGTCTTTAGAATTCCTCTATGCCCAGCTATCTTGGAATCGTGAATGAGTTGCAATACTCTCAATCTGACTGTTTCAGGAATATACAGGCGTTGTCCCTGAATCCACACACCATTCTTAAAGACAAGACTTACGTCCCTTGGGGTTGTGCCAAAAAGGAATCCGCATGGTATGCTTCCTTGATGTCCTTAAGTAGGTCTTGATTATGAATTACTCCTAGGAATCTAGAGTCAGGAAGAATAGTCTTAGGAGGAGTAAGTGGACGTGTCTCTGCTGAATGAATCCTAGAGAGTGCATCAGCCTTTCCATTGCGCGATCCTGGTCTATAAGAGATGATAAAATTAAATTGGTTTAAGAAAAGATTCCAGCGAGCCTGGCGAGGAGTCAGGCACTTAGCCGACCTGATAAATTCAAGGTTACGATGGTCTGTCAGGACGACTATTTGCTGTGCAGCTCCCTGAAGAAGGTGTCTCCATTCTTTGAAGGCGGCAATAATGGCCAACAACTCTCTATTGCCCACATCGTAGTTCCTCTCAGCCGAAGACAACTGCTGGGAAAAGAAGGCACAGGGATGCAAGACATTCTTCTCACCTGTTCTCTGAGAGAGTATAGCTCCAACGGCACAGTCTGAAGCATCCACCTCTATTATGAAGGCAAGCTCGGGGTTGGGATGTACTAGGATAGGTGCAGTGGTAAATTTATCTTTTAGACGGGAAAATGCTTCCTGGGCTTGGGGAGTCCAGGAGAACCTAGACTCTTTCCGTGTAAGTTGAGTGATAGGTGACACTACCTCAGAGAAATTTCTAATGAAACGTCTATAGAAGTTGGCAAACCCGATGAAGCGCTGTACCTCCTTCACATTTCTAGGACTTGGCCAATCCTTGATGGCTTGGGTTTTGCTTCCATCCATACTAATTCCTTGTGTAGACAGTACATACCCCAGAAATTGAATTTCGGTCCTATGGAATTCACACTTTTCAAGTTTGATGTAAAGATGATTTTGTCTTAGACGTTCCAAGACCATTCTCACATGTCCATGATGTCCCTCTGTGGAGTTAGAAAAAATTAGAATATCATCCAAATAAATTACCACGAATGTATCTAGGAGATCCCTGAAGATGTCATTCACCAAGTGTTGGAAAGTGGCTGGGGCGGTACTCAGACCAAAAGGCATAACTAAATATTCAAAGTGTCCATAGCGTGACCTGAATGCAGTCTTCCATTCATCCCCAGGTCTAATACGGACTAAGTTATAGGCCCCACGAAGATCTAGTTTAGAAAAAATTTTGGCATGTCGCACTCTCTCCAATAACTCAGGGATTAAAGGCAATGGATAACGGTTTCTAATAGTAACCTTATTGAGTTCCCTATAGTCTACGCATGGTCTCAGAGATCCATCTTTCTTCTTTACAAAGAAGATGGGTGCACCTGCAGGAGATGAAGAGGGGCGTATGAAGCCCTTGGCTAGATTTTCGTCTATGTAATCCTTTAAAGCCTTTAGCTCGGGCCCCACCAGGGGTAGATCTTACCAAAAGGTATCTCTGCTCCAGGCAATAATTCAATTGGACAATCATATGGACGGTGAGGAGGAAGCTGGTCAGCGTTCTTCTTGTCACATAAATCCACATAGTCCTGATATACAGCTGGTAGTTCAGGGACTGACATGATTCCTTTAGGAACAGAGCAAGCTGAAACTTTTGGACTCATCTGTCTCTCTGGAAAGTGTAATTCCTTGGTCTCCCAGTTAATGGTAGGATTCTGAGCCTGCAGCCATGGTAGCCCTAGAATAATGGGAAAGTGGGGAGAAGAGATAAGCATAAAGGACAGTTTCTCTTGATGATCTTTACCCATAAGAACCTTTAAAGGCTCTGTTTCCTGATCCACTGGTCCAGAGGTCAGCAGGGAGCCATCCACAGTTTCCATCTGTACTGGAGTAGCCTTCTTCACTGAACGTATTCCCTGTTTCAGAGCAAAGGAGACATCCATAAAATTTCCACTTGCTCCTGAGTCGATCATAGCAGAGCTAGACACCCAGGCTGAGTCAACCCAGAGTTTGATGGAAAGAAAGCAATGAGAATTGTTTTTCTTACAACTCAGCTGGGACACCGCTGAGGAAACTTGAAAAATGGCAGCGTTTACACAGTCAACGTCCTCAGAGGTAACGGAGTTTAAGTCCGAGAAATCAAGATCTGTTGCTGCAGATCTCTCTGGAGCCTGAGGCTCGGACCTGACAGATCCCCTCTCGCAACACTCACAATGAATGAGTGCTGCAGTAGTCTTACGAGAACGGCTGGGGCAGTTTATAATGAAGTGCCCTGACTTACCACAATAGAAGCATAGATTCTCCTTAAAACGATGTTCCTTGCGTGCATCGCTAACCCGTCGTTGTAAAGAGTCTACCTGCATGGGTTCAGGTTCAGGTTCCCGTGTAATCCTACTCAAAGGTTCCTTAGCTGGAGAGGAAGGTAGGAAAAGGTTAGTACGATTGCTTTCGAACCATCTCTCTTGCCTGCGTTCAGTCAGACGAGTATCAATACGGATGCAGTAGTTAATAAAGTCACCTAACGCAGTGGGAGGGTCGGCACGAGCAAGTTCATCCTTAATCAGTGGAGATAACCCCTTTCGAAAAATAGATTTTTTGGCAGAACTGTCCCAGGTGGTATCAAGGGCCCATCTCCTGAAATCCAAGGCATATTCAGCTACCGAGTGCTTACCTTGGCGCAAAGCTAACATGGCTGCTTCAGCTGTTGCACCTCGATTGGGGTCATCAAACACCTGCCCCATGGCTGAAATAAAATCATCAAGGTGATTCAAACAATCATCCTCAGTCTCAATCAGAGGGTTTGCCCACATCAAAGCCTTGTTGGTAAGCAACATAATTATAGTAAGCACCTTAGATCGTTCAGTGGGAAATTGTGAAGCATGTGCAGAAAAAAAAAGATTGCATTGATTAATAAATCCCCTGAATTTCTCACGTTCACCGCCAAAACGAAAAGGGGGCAACTTGGGAATCCCAGCACTCGGGGCTACGGCAGGAGCCTGGACTCACCCCTCTAGAACCTCAATCCTGGCTCGCAAATCCTGGGTAGTCTGTCCAAACACTTGCATATTGTGATTATTGAGGTCCTGTAGATTTGTAAAACGGGTCTTTATATTCTGCAAATCTGCAAGGATATTATCAGTCACTCCGCAAAGTTCCTTTATGCGGGCCTCCATTTTCCAGATCTTTTAAGACAGGATTACTGGAAGAAGAGGAGAAAAAAAAAACAATAGTGTTCACCTGTGGCAACACTGCAGAGAGAAAAAAAAATTAAGGGAACTGCTCACCTGGAATGGTTGTGAGAAGCCACAACCACTATTATCACAGAAAATTTCAACCAGACATCTGATATCCAGAGTTACAGCAGACAAAAAAGAGAAAAGAGGAAAAAAAAAAAACAATAGTGTTTACCTGTGATAACACTGCAGAAAAAAAAACTTAAGGGAATTACTCACCTGGAATGGTTGTGAGAAGTCACAACCACTGTCATCACAGAAAGTACAACCGGACATCCGATATCCACAGTTACAGCAGACACAGCCTTTCCAGACCCAGCAGACACTAACGTTTTGGCTTCAGAATCTTGTAATGTATGTAGTACAGTTCATATAGCGTCTTGTGCTTGGGTGCGATGAACATACATGAGACACAGGTTTGATATAAAAAAAGTCCTGTATTACTTCATACAAGTTGGCAGAAATAGTCACACAGTTTGCAGACACAGAAGCAGGAGACACAGCAGGCCAGAGTAAACTAAGCTCAGCAAATCACTCTCCAACACAGATTCAGGATCTTCTTCTCTGTTACCATAAGTCCATGCAAATGTGGGTCTTTCAAAGAGCAGGGTTCAGAGTCCACAAGTGCTTCAGAGTTCCTCAGTAGGAATAGCTGGAGTACAAGGTCCAAGGCTTACAGGAGTCAAGTCACAGGTTCACTGCAGGCTAGATTCTGAAGCACTGATTGCTCAGCTGTGGCTGCTTAAGAAGCAAAGGAGAGAATCAGGGCGGGAACATGCAAGCTGGAAACTCCATTTTGACTGAGGGCAAGATAGCTACAGAAAGACAGAAAGTAAAATGGCTGACGAACAAACTGAGTTTCAGGAATATATACATAGAACCTTACACCGTGATCCCAGATTGCCATTCCTCGCTGTGAGGTTCAGTACTGTCTGCAACCACCAGAGGGAGCCTCTGCTCAGAAACCATCTACAGCACATACATAACAGTACCCCCCCCTTGAGGAGGGGTTACCGAACCCTCACTTGGGCAACCAGGCCGATCAGGATGAGCTCGGTGATAGGCACGGATCAGTCTCCTAGCATGGATGTCCGAAGCAAACACCCAAGAATTGTCCTCCTGACCATAACCTCTCCACTTAACCAAATACTGGAGTTTCTGTCTAGAAAAACGAGAATCCAATATTTTCTCAACCACATACTCCAGATTGCCCTCAACCAAAACAGGGTCAGGAGGCGCAGCCATAGGAACCACTGGCTCGACAAACCTCTTCAATAAGGACTTGTGGAACACGTTGTGGATCTTAAATGTCTCTGGAAGAAGCAAACGGAAGGAAACAGGATTAAGAATCTCCATGATCTTATAAGGTCCAATGAACCTAGGCTTAAACTTTGGAGATGCAACCCTCATAGGGATATTTCTTGAGGACAACCAAACCAAGTCCCCCACTTTAAACCGAGGACCATCAGTCCTATGCCGGTTGGCAAACCGTTGGGCCTTCTCCTGAGAGAGAGACAACCTCTCCACTACCTGGTCCCAAATCTGCTGCATTCGCTCCACAACAGAGTTAACACCCGGACAGACAGAAGCCTCCGCCTGTCCCGAAGAAAATCGAGGGTGAAACCCAGAATTGCAGAAAAATGGAGACATCAAGGTGGCAGAGCTAGCCCTATTATTAAGAGCAAACTCAGCCAAAGGCAAAAAAGAGACCCAGTCATCTTGATCAGCAGACACAAAACATCTCAAATAAGTCTCTAAGGTCTGGTTTGTTCTCTCAGTTTGTCCATTGGTCTGAGGATGAAAAGCAGAGGAGAAAGATAACTGAACACCAAGTTTAGAACAAAATGTCCTCCAAAATCTGGAAACAAACTGGACTCCTCTGTCAGACACAATGTTCTCCGGAATGCCATGTAACCGAACCACGTGCTGAAGGAACAAAGGCACCAATTCGGAGGAGGAAGTTAACTTAGGTAATGGCACAAGATGTATCATCTTGGAAAACCTATCACAGATTACCCAGATAACGGTCATTCTCTGAGAAACAGGGAGGTCGGAAATAAAATCCATAGAGATATGGGTCCATGGCCTCTTGGGCACAGGTAATGGCATTAACAAACCACTGGAGCGAGAGCAAGGCTTGGAGCGAGAGCAAGTCCCACAGGACTACACAAATTCCCTGACGTCACGAGACAAAGTAGGCCACCAAAAGGACCGACTGACTCACCAAGTCTCTGGTACCAAAAATCCCGGGATGACCAGCCAACGCGGAACAATGAATCTCAGACATCACACTCTTCTTCCACTGGTCTGGGACAAACAATTCCCAATAGGCCAGCTGTTATGTTTTGGTAGCTGAGGAGAGCAGGCAAAAACGGCAATACACCAGAGAGGTTGGAACCCATTGGATTGCAGCACCCTGACTAACCACAACTAAAGGCAGCCGTGGAGCGTTCCTACGTTGGTCCTAGACGCCTCGTCACACCCCGAGAGATTAACTACACCCAAAGATAGAAAGAGGAAAGCTATCTGCCCCGGAGCATATCCCCAAAGAACATAGGAAGCCCCCAAATATGTAATGGCGGTTAGACAAGAGGAAATACAGACACAGACAGAAAATAGTATGAGCAAACGCTGGGGCCCAATCTGCCTAGACAGAAAAGGATAGAAAGGATACTCACTGCAATCCAAAAAAACCCTAAAAAATGCCAACTCTACTGATTGCAAAAACACCTGAGATCACACGACCTCTACCACCTAAATCGGTTCTCTGGTGTAACAAAACTAAGCCGCAGCCACTGAAAAAACTGGAAAAGGCAAATGAACAAATAACAATGGCTCCAGCGAAACTGAGAGGAGCCCAAGCCCCCCGGGGGGGGGGAACCTGGATAACCTCACAGAAATGCAGAGAAAAATGCAAATGGTAAGCACAAAAACAATAACAGAAACTATCTTAACTGAAAGCAGAAGAAGAGGCAAGACTCAGCAAGCTTCCAAGTGAACCAGGAACCACAGTTGAGACAAGAACAATTGATCACCGGCAACCATGATGGGAGGGAACCTCCCTTATATCAAGCCAGTCTGTGAATCCTGATTGCCAATCCTCATTGAATGGTTCAGTACTGTTTGTAACCACCAGAGTGAGCTTCTGCTCAGAATTCATTTCCAAAACAGTCACAACAGTACCCCCCCTTGAGGAGGGGTCATCGAACCCTCATTTGTGCAACCAGGTCGGTCAGGATGAGCTCGGTGATACGCACGGATCAGTCTCCTAGCATGGATGTCCGAAGCAAACACCCAAGAATTGTCCTCCTGACCATAACCTCTCCACTTAACCAAATACTGGAGTTTCCGTCTAGAAAAACGAGAATCCAATATTTTCTCAACCACATACTCCAGATTGCCCTCAACCAAAACAGGGTCAGGAGGCACAGCCATAGGAACCACTGGCTCGACAAACCTCTTCAATAAGGACTTGTGGAACACGTTATGGATCTTAAATGTCCCTGGAAGAAGTAAACGAAAGGAAACAGGATTAAGAATCTCCATGATCTTATAAGGTCCAATGAACCTAGGCTTAAACTTAGGAGATGCAACTCTCATAGGGATATTTCTTGAGGACAACCAGACCCAGTCCCCCACTTTAAACCGAGGACCATCAGTCCTATGCCGGTTGGCAAACCGCTGGGCCTTCTCCTGAGAGAGGGACAACCTCTCCACTACCTGGTCCCAAATCTCCTGCATACGCTCCACAACAGAGTCAACACCCGGACAGACAGAAGCCTCCGTCTGTCCTGAAGAAAATCGAGGGTGAAACCCAAAATTGCAGAAAAATGGAGACATCAAAGTGGTAGAACTAGACCTATTATTAAGAGCAAACTCAGCCAAAGGCAAAAAAGATACCCAGTCATCTTGATCAGCAGACACAAAGCATCTCAGATAAGTCTCCAATGTCTGGTTTGTTCTCTCAGTTTGTCCATTGGTCTGAGGATGAAAAGCAGAGGAGAAAGACAATTGAACACCAAGTTTAGAACAAAAAGTCCTCCGAAATCTGGAAACAAACTGGACTCCTCTGTCAGACACAATGTTCTCAGGAATGCCGTGTAACCGAACCACGTGCTGAAGGAACAAAGGCACCAATTCAGGGGAGGAAGGCAACTTAGGTAATGGCACAAGATGTATCATCTTTCAAAACCTATCACAAATCACCCAGATAACGGTCATTCTCTGAGAAACAGGGAGGTCGGAAATAAAATCCATAGCGATATGGGTCCATGGTCTCTTGGGCACAGGCAATGGCATCAACAAACCACTAGAGCGAGAGCAAGGCTTGGAGCGAGAGCAAGTCCCACAGGACTGCACAAACTCCCTGACGTCACGAGACAAAGTAGGCCACCAAAAGGACCGACTCACCAAGTCTCTGGTACCAAAAATTCCGGGATGACCGGCCAATGCGGAACAATGAATCTCAGACATCACACTCTTTTTCCACCGGTCTGGGACAAACAATTTCCCAACAGGGCAGCGCTCGGGTTTATCCTCCTGACACCCTTCCAGAGCCAGTCTCAAATTGGGCGAGATGGCGGAAAGAACTACACCCTCTTTCAAAATAACAGCAGGATCAGATAACTCAGGAGAGTCCGTAAGGAAACTCCTCGAGAGGGCATCCGCCTTAACATTCTTAGTGCCAGGAAGAAAGGAAACCACAAAATTAAAACGTGCGAAAAACAAGGCCCACCTGGCCTGTCTAGGATTAAGTCGCTTGGCTGATTCCAGATAAATCAGATTCTTATGGTCCATGAGGACCACCACCTGATGTTTGGCTCCCTCCAGCCAATGTCTCCACTCTTCAAAAGCCCACTTCATGGCCAATAACTCCCGATTACCCACGTCATAATTACGTTCAGTTGGAGAAAATTTTGGAGAGAAAAAGGCACAAGGGTTACTTTTAGAGGTCTCAGGATCTCTTTGGGACAAAACGGCGCCTGCCCCAATTTCAGAGGCATCAACCTCCACCTGAAATGGCAGAGAAACATCAGGCTGCCGGAGAACAGGAGCAGAAGTGAATCTCTGCTTAAGTTCCTGAAACGCAGAGACTGCCTCAGGAGGCCAATTCACCACATCAGAACCCTTTTTGGTCAAATCAGTCAATGGTTTAACAATAACAGAGAAATTACCAATAATTTACGATAAAAATTGGCAAAACCCAAGAATCTCTGAAGAGCCTTTAATGAAGTAGGTTGGACCCAATCACAGATGGCCTGAACCTTGACCGGGTCCATTTCAATAACAGATGGAGACAAAATGAATCCCAGAAATTAGATCCTCTGTACGCCAAAAAGACACTTTGATCCGTTCACATACAGAGCATTCTCTCTCAAAATCTGGAACACAGTCCGAACATGTTTCACATGAGAGTCCCAGTCATTGGAAAAAATCAAGATATCATCCAAATAAACAATCAGAAATTTATCCACAAAATCCCTGAAAATGTCATTCATGAAGGACTGGAAGACGGAGGGAGCATTAGTGAGCCCAAAGGCATCACTAGGTACTCAAAATGCCCCTCTGGGGTATTAAACGCCGTGTTCCATTCATCCCCGTGCTTAATGCGAATAAGGTTATACGCCCCCCTGAGGTCAAGCTTGGTAAACTAAGTAGCACTTTTCACCCTGGAAATCAGGTCAGAAATCAAGGGTAACGGATATTGATATTTCACAGTGATATTGTTCAAGAGACGATAATCAATACACGGCCTTAATGAACCATCCTTTTTGGCCACAAAGAAAAAACCAGCACCCAAGGGTGAAGAGGATGGTCTGATATGACCCTTCTCCAATGACTCCTTGATATAAGACCGCATAGCGTCATTTTCAGGTACAGACAAGTTAAAAAGGCGACCTTTAGGGAATTTACTACCAGGCACTAATTCAATAGCGCAGTCATAGCTCCTATGGGGGGGCAAAGATGCAGATTTACTTTCGCTAAACACATCCGAGTACCATATAAATTTCAGTTTTGGCCGGTGATACTGTTATGTTATGGTAGCTGAGGAGAGCAGGCAAAAACGGCAATACACCAGAGAGGTTGGAATCTACTGGATTGCAGTACCCTGACTAACCACCACAACTAAAGGCAGCCGTGGAGCATTCCTACGTTGTTCCTAGAATCTCTGAAGAGCCTTTAATGAAGTAGGTTGGACCCAATCACAGATGGCCTGAACCTTGACCGGGTCTATTTCAATAACAGACGGAGACAAAATGAATCCCAGAAATGAGATCCTCTGTACGCCAAAAAGACACGTTGATCTCTTCACATACAGTGCATTCTCTCTCAAAATCGGGAACACAGTCCGAACATGTTTCACATGAGAGTCCCAGTCATTGGAAAAAATCAAAATATCATCCAAATAAACAATCAGAAATTTATCCACAAAATCCCTGAAAATATCATTCATGAAGGATTGGAAGACGGAAGGAGCATTAGTGAGCCCAAAGGGCATCACTAGGTACTCAAAATGCCCCTCTGGGGTATAAAACGCCATCTTCCATTCATCCCTGTGCTTAATGCGAATAAGGTTATACGTCCCCCTGAGGTCAAGCTTGGTAAACCAACTAGCACTTTTCACTCTGGAAAACAGGTCAGAAATCAAGGGTAACGGATATTGATACTTCACAGTGATCTTATTCAAGAGACGATAATCAATACACGGCCTCAATGAACCATCCTTTTTGGCTACAAAGAAAAAACCTGCGCCCAAGGGTGAAGAGGATGGTCTGATATGACCCTTCTCCAATGACTCCTTGATATAAGATCGCATAGCATCGTGTTCAGGTACAGACAAGTTAAAAAGGCGACCTTTAGGAAATTTACCACCAGGCACTAATTCAATAGCGCAATCATAGCTCCTGTGAGGGGGCAAGGATGCGGATTTACTTTCACTAAACACATCCGAAAAATCAGTCAAAAAGTCAGGAACATCCTGAGACTGGGGAGAGGCAGAAAAAACAGGAGTGTCAGCATTAACACATTGGCAGCCCCAACTGGTCACAGACACAGATTTCCAATCCAAAACAGGATTGTGAGACTGTAACCAAGGGAAACCTAGTACAATAATGTCATGCAGATTATGCAGCACCAGAAATTTGCAACTCTCCTGATGATCTGGTTCAACCCTCATTATCACCTGAGTAGAAAACTGGGGTTTATTCTCCGCCAAAGGGGTAGAATCAATGCCCAGTAGGGGAATAGACTTCCGCAGGGGTATCATAGGAAACCCACAATGTTTGGCAGTCAAAATCCATCAGGTTAATAGCTGCTCCTGAATCAACAAAAGCCTGAGCAGAAAATGTGGACAGGGAGCAAATCAGGGTAACAGTCAACAGAAATTTAATCTGAACACTACCCAAGACAACTGAGCGTGCAAAACGTCTTCCCCGCTTAGGGCAGACTGAAATAGCATGAGAGGCGTCACCACAGTAGAAACATAACCCACTGCACTTTCGAAACTCATGACGCTGTGCCCCAGAAGTCACTCCATCACACTGCATGGGCTCAGAAGCTGGCTCACAAGGCAACACTATCCCACGCATACCTCTGCGCTCTCGCAAACGTCTGTCAATTTGACTAGCCAATGACATAGAATCATTGAGACCAGAGGGAGCAGGGAATCCCACCATAACATCCATTACATTCTTTGACAGCCCCTTCCGAAAAAGGGCTGCCAAAGCATCATGATTCCATTTGGTCAGGACTGCCCACTTTCAGAATTTCTGACAGTACAACTCAGCGTCTTCAAGACCCTGATTTAATGCCAACAAGGTTTTTTCAGCTTGATCAGTGACATTAGGTTCATCGTACAATAACCCCAGAGCCAGAAAAAATACATCAATATCATTCAAAACAGGATCCCCAGGTGTCAGGGAAAAAGCCCAATCCTGAGGGTCGCCGCGCAGGAGAGAGATGACAATTTGAACCTGCTGTGCTGCGTTACCTTAGGACTTAGGCTTTAAGGCAAAAAACAACTTACAGTTATTTTTGAAATTCAGAAATTTAGCCCGATCCCCCAAAAACAAATCTGGCATGGGAATCCTAGGTTCCACAACCGGCAACCCAGCAAGATAGGTAGCAATACTCCGAACCTCAGTGGCAAGCTGATCCACACGGCCAGACAACTGTGCAAACTCCATTGAGAGAGAGAAAAAAAAATCCTCCTCAGCACCCAGAGAAAAAGAGGGAAAAAATGCCACAAACAGGAAAAAAAAAATCTCTGACAACTCTGACAACTTTTTTTTTTTCTTTCCACACTATTTTTCCCTTCTGTGAGTACCATATAATTTTCAGTAAGGCCGGTGATACTGTTATGTTTAGGTAGCTGAGGAGAAAAAACAAAAACAGCAATACACCAGAGAGGCTGGAACCTATTGGATTGCAGTAACCTGAACTAACCACACAACTAGAGGTAGCCGTGGAGCGTTCCTACGTTGATGCTAGACGACTCGTCACAGCCTGAGAGATAACTACACCTAAAGGCAGAAAGATGAAAGCTATCTGCCTCGGAGCAGATCCCCAAAGAAAATAGGAAGCCCCCAAACATGTAATGGCGGTTAGACAAGAAGAAGCATGGACACAGACAGAAAATAGAATGAGCAAACGCTGGGGCCCAATCTGTCTAGACAGAAAAATGCAGGAAAGGATTCTTACTGCAATCCAAAAAAACCCCTAAAAAATACCAACTCTTCTGATTGCAAAAACACCTCCTGAGATCACACAATCTCACCACCTAAATCAGAACTCTGGTGTAACAAAACTTAACAAAAAACTGGAAAAAACAAATGAACAACTAACAGTGGCTACAGATAAACTGAGAGGAGCACAGGCCCCAGAAGGGGACCTGGCTGACCTCCACAAAAGTGCAGAGAACTATGAAAAAAGCAAGCACAAAAATAAAAGCAGAAAACATCTTATCTGAAAGCAGAAGATGCAGGCAAGACTCAGCAAACTTCCAAATGAACCAGGAACCACAACTGAGACAAGAACAATTGATCACCGGCAACCATCATGGGAGGGAACCTCCCTTATATCAGACCAGTCAGCGATCCCAGATTGCCATTTCTTGCTGAAAGGTTCAGTACTGTCTGTAACCACCAGAGGGAGCCTCTGCTCAGAAACCATCTCTAGCACATTCATAACAGATACAGGTGTACACTGTGGAGATCTTGAATGAATAGCCTCTATCATGTTTGTGACCTATCGTTATCTGCATATGTACACAGGTCCTGTGGGATTCCATTAAAAACCAGTGGTCCTGAGATAGACATCCTGTCTCTGGCCTATGGATATGTACAGTATATTGATACATGATGCCTGTGGTGTTTGGATGATAAACCATTGTTCTTTAAATGGACATCTTGGAGCCAGCCCAAATTGAGTTGATCCTGTCCTACACAAGAACTTTCACAAGCACAAGGATGCCATCTGTAGGAAGGTGACGATTACTGCAGCCAATGACAATGTTCATATTACCGGAAGATGATTGGATACTTGCCACAGAAGATACCGGAAGAGAGGGACGGAGTTGTGGGTTGTATGTGGGTGTGGATGTGAAATCTTGGTATAAATGGAGGAAGAATCAAGGCCATATCTCTCTTTCTCTCATTATAAGATATAGATATTTGTATTGGTATTTCTCTAACTATAGGACATTGAAGAAAGCTTTTATTGATACATTATTATTTGAATTCTTATTACCATTTTGTTTTACTTGTCATTAAATATCTTTGTCATTTTCCCAAACTTGAGTTATTGATTATCTAGATATTCAGGGCAGGATACAGGACGGGAAATTACCACCAACAGTATTTCCTGATTTGTCGGAAGGTACTTTAGCTCAGAGAAGGGAATATATGCCATATACTACAGCCCTCAGAGAACAAGGGATAAAGTACAACGGGGGGCTCCCCACGAAATTAAAAGTCTTGAGGGACAATTCCATACTTGTCTGCACATCTCCGGAAAAGGCGAGAGAATTAGGGTGTTTCCACGGTCAGTAAACGCTGCGGGTTTGACGATGCGTACATCCACAGTGGCAAACCCGCAGCGTCCAGATCTTACAGCATAGTGGATGGGATTTCATGAAATCCCATGTCCACTATGCGTTCAGAGACGCAGGCAGCAGACCTGCGTAAATGGACATGCGACGCGTCTTTCCAGACCGCAGCATGTCTATTTACAATGCTGAGACGCTCAGTCCCCGCAGCGTAAATTTCTCATAGACTATCATTAGATGCGGTAAAACCGCATCTATGTATTAGTCACATGCGTAATAACTGCGGGAACGCAGCTTACTATGCATGTGAACTAATTTAAATAACGTCTTACCTTGTGACACTGCTGGAAGTTCGCATCCACTGCAGTTCTTGTAATGACTGAGCTGACCGCGAGAACTGCCATGCACGTGACCGCCGGGGTTGTCTCCGGTCACTAGGCAAGTTCTCACGGTCAGCTGACCATGAGGACTGCAGTGCAATTGACCACTGGAGACTGAGTTATCTCCGGTGGTCATCTACAAGCTCTGCTGTGTCTGGATGTCAGGCTGAGCCAGGAATCCAGATGTAGCAGAGCTGGAGTCGGTGTGGGACACTCGTCATTTAGGACTACATCGGACAGGAAGTATTTGTGTTGGTTTATTATTTATTTTTTTCAGGAGATCAAGGGAGTCACATGGATTAGGTGTATAATAAAAAGGGAAAACTGTGTTGTGTTTTATTTCAATAAAATACTTTATTCCGGTTGTGTCTTTATTTAACAGGTAACTATAGGATTAGTAATGGATAGGTATCTTATAGACGCCTGTCCATTACTAAGCCATGGGCTTGATGTCAACGGACAAAACACAGGTGACATCAACCCCACAAATATGAAATAAAGAAAAAGGTCAGCTCACCCCTCAGACATCCAGGAGCCCGAGCACGGAAGATCTGCAGTGCAGCAGGATTAATAATCGATAGAAGAGTGAATCCAGCTCTTGGTTCCTTAGAATTTCATCTTTAATTGGAGTAAAAAAATTTTTTAAAATACAACTACATAGTTACAGCATTGTGTCACCAACATCCTCAGGGATACATAAACAGACGCGTTTCAAGCTTAAAGGCTCTTATTCATTGTAGCAATGAATAAGAGCCTTTAAGCTCGAAATGCGTCTGCTTATGTATCCCTGAGGATGTTGGTGACACAATGCTGTAACTATGTAGTTGGATTTAAAAAAATTTTTTTTACTCCAATAAAAGATGAAATTCTAAGGAGCCAAGAGCTGGATTCACCCTTCTATTGACCATAAATATGAATCCCACTTACCATCGGTACAGGGCAAGTGGGAAGAGCGAGGCTAAGTGCCAGAATTGGTGCCATTTCTGGGGCAGCTAAGAGCTGTTTTTAGCTGGGGGATGCGAATATCCATGGCACCTTCCTAGGCTATTAATATCAGCCCGCAGCTATCTGCCTAGCCTTTGCTGGTTTGATTTTATAGGGGGACCCCATGTCAATTTTTTTTTCTGGGGTTCCCCTGTAAACTTCCCCTGCTCCTCTGTGTATCTTTTATTTAACTCTTTATGTACCATTTTATTAATGAGGGTATCTGGCTGACACATACATATACAGTATACATATGTATGTGTCAGCCAGATACCATGTTCAAATTAAATGTTTACACACAAAACAAATATAAGTGAATATAATATACAGTATATATATATACACATATATAAATGTATATACATATTGTGAGACAGTGAAGGAATATGTGGTGAATGAGGTGTATATTTCACCTAAGTACCTTGCTGACTGGTATGAGCGAAATGTGTGGCTTTGTAAACCTGGTGGTAAAGAAAGGTCACTACACCTGCCATTCAGTACACGCTTGCAGCTCAGACCTGAATCCACTCAGGTGTTGATTAGGAAGCCAGAAGTAGGTGCTTGGGAGCACAGTCAGAGAGCTCATTCAGTCTGGACAAGGGGTCCAGGCACAGAAGGTGTCTCCAAGAGTGTGGGAGCTGTCTTTAGCCCGGACACAGGGAGGTGTCCTGGCACAAGGAAGCAGTCTCTAAGAGTGTGAGCTATCTCAGTCTGGGTGCAGGAAGTACCCCGGACACAGGAGTGGTCTCGGTGCGGGTCCGTGTGAATAGCGACTGAATAGGAGGTGACCTCTCTCAAGTCTGGACATTGGAGTTGCCTTCAGACATAAAGAGGAGTGTCTGTGAAACTCCATACTGGTAACATATATCATATGTGTTGTTTTGGGCACAGACTGGTAGAGTCTGGGTCCCGGATAGAGAGGGCCATCTATCTAAGTGTAATTAGAGGCTAGACAAGCCCAGGTTTTCTGTTTATGATTTGTTTTTATCTGTGTGCTGTGGACTTTAATAAAACTGGTTGCGGCCAGTTTTCACCAAACTGCTGTCTGAATGAACTGTTTCCGTGCCATTCTGTCTACCCAGACAGCGATCCTAGAGCTAAACCCCCGGAAAAGCTTACAATTGGCGGAGAATGCTGGGCAGCGCAGTGCCTGATACAGTTTGTGCTGGAGTGTGTATGCAGCACAGTGGCGAGAGACAGCATTAAAGGTGAAGTCTATTGAAATAGCAGCAGAAAAAAAAAAAAAAGTGTGTGTCAGCAGAAACGTCTGTTTGGAGCAGTCTTGGAGAGACAGTGGCCCTGATAGGGTCTGCAGAAAGAAAATGTATGCACAGCAAAGCTGAACTTGTTGTGAAAATGACTGTGGAATGTGCAGCAGCAAAAGAAAAGTTTGTGGAGCAGTCTTAAAGAGACAGTAGCCCTAATAGACTTTGCAAAGGAAAAAAAAAAAAAAAAAGTGTTTGCACCTCAAGGCTGAATTTTTCTGTGGAAAAAAAAAAAAAAAAGCTGTGTAGTGTGTATGTCTTGAGTGAAGACTACAGTTGTGAAGACAGAGAAGTCTGACAGCATGGAGGCGCTGTTTGAACAAATGGCGCAAGTTAATGTGCAACATAAGACTGCTGTGATTGAGACAGATGAGTCCGGCAGTATGGAGGAGCTCATTGAGTACCTGGTGCAGGCCCAGCGAAGCATGCAGCAGAGCATGGAGCAGCAGCGCCTGCAGCACCAGCAGCAATTCCTGCAGCAGCAGCAGGAGAATAACCGGGTGTTGGAGCAGATTGCAGCTCTCAGCACCTCGTCCCAGAGTAATGTTGTGAAGGCACCTGCGTTGTCCGCTATAAAGAAGGCGGTAAGACGGTCCTTGAGAAAAATGACACCTCGTGATGATGTGGAGGTATATCTTACTAGGTTTGAGAGACTGGCAGAGAAGGAGAATCTGCCACTATCTGAATGGGCCATGGCGGTCGTACCCTATCTGATTGGGGAACCCCAAAAAGTCTGGGCTGACCTGAGCAAGCAGGACAGCGAAGACTATGCCAAGTTGAAAGCGGCGATTCTTACCCGGCTGGGTGTTACGGTTGCAGCCCGTGCCAGGAGAGTCCATGACTGGAGATACAGTTGGGAGTCTGCCGTCAGCAACACTGCCCAAAGGGTCGAAAAGGTGACAGTGGACCGCTACACCCGAGCACTTCCTCCTGAGGTACAGAGAGAAAGGTACTTTGGCCCCAAAGACTGCCTCCGTGACCAGCCGTCTGAGCGGACGTCACTTCAGAGTTCCCGGACGCTGAACTCTCCCGGTAAGAGCGTTCCAGCTGTTGGGGACATGGGGTATGCTGATAAGCGGATTCAGGCCCGAGGGGACATGTGGGTGGGAGAGTGTGATGGACAGTGTTGGAGCTGGCGTGAAATTGCAGCCAACTGTCCAATAGAGGGGGAGCCTATGTGTTGTGATGTTGGCGGATCCCTCTCTCCCTGCGCAGAGCCTGTGTGTGTGTCCCCCTCAGCCGAAGAGACTGGACCACAGGGGTCCCCGGTGGTTGTAAGTGACTGCCCAGCACAGGCCCTCTTGGACTCAGAGAGTCCAGTGACTTCCGTATGTGACAGCCTGAGTGATAGGGACTTCATCCCTGATAAGCACCTGAGTGTGGTGTACATCCATGAAGACACCAAAGTCTACCCAGAGACTGCCGTGGACTTGGTCCCCAAACTCGGGGAGGTTTCATATGAAGTGGGGGTAGTGAAGACCCTGGTGCACCCCGTTATATTGGGTAATGACTTTCCCCGGTCTAAGGATCTCTGGGGGAAAAATGTTTCTGATGGACAGTGTGATGAAGCTCCTACTGAGGGTGCGCAGTCCCGAGGGGCGGAACACAATGCTAGTGGGCCGTTAAACTTATGTGATAATGATGATGACCATGATAATATTGATAATGATGATGACCATGATGAGGATGCTGATATTGATAATGATGATAATGCTAATCATAATAATGATGATACTGATGATGACCGTGATAAAGATGACATTTCTTTGCAGGTGATGTTGGGAGACGAGGATGGTGGTTCTCGGGAACCGAGTGTCCCTGACCTGCCTGGCTCCTGTGACAATTTTGGGAGTGAGCCGGTGCGAGACCCCACTCTTAAAACGGCACAGGAAAATGTAATTGTTCTGAATGAGGTTCCCCAAGAGCCTGGCTCTGAGGAGAGGTTTCCTCATGCTGCCATGAACAATAACCTATTGTATAGGGACACTGAAGTCCAGGGAGAGGTCGTAAGTCAGCTCCTGGTATCTGAGCTATATGGAAGTATAGTGCTGGGATTATCACATAGTCACATACTTGAGGGACCACCTGAGGGAAACCAGGGACCAGATGGTGAAGTTAATGTTGTGGATGACATGTTAACTAAGGTTCCAGATCAAGATGTGAATGAGAATGAATTGTATAACCCTGACAGTGAGCCGGATGTGAATGAAAATGAAGTGTCTAACCCTGGAAGTGAGCCAGATGTGGCTGAGAAAAGGGGGTCAGACAGGGATAGTGGTGGTGATAGTGAGTCATCTGATGACAATAAAGCAACCAGTGCAAGTGAGGAAGGCATGGTAGCAGAGGAGATTGAGAGTCCTGAGAGGAAGGCTGAGGCTGACCTTGCAGTCGGACGGAGGATGGCATCTGAAGATGTTGTACCGTTGGCCGGTTCCCTGGCGAAGACTAAGGTGAAAGACAGGACTCTGAAACTGAACACAGCACAAGTGGATGCTGTTGAAAATGAGAAGTTATCAATGTATGGTGTGGATCTGCATCAGGCAAAGGACTCGGAAGGTGATGCTGCAGAGGTGGAGAAAGCCATGGAAGTGGTGGACACCAGGCCAGGTGCCTCACCAGAGGCTGATGTCTCAAGTGAAGCTGTGAGGAACAAGACTGAAGATGTGGGGAATGACTCTGTCCCGGAATATGTTTCTGCTGGAGACAGCGGCGTGGACTGTGTACTGTCCGGATCCGTGGCTGCGACTCGCGAGGCTCGGGCCGGAAGTTCGGCGCCCGGTGCGCCATCGGAGTTCCCGAGCGACCCAAAGGATCTGGATAAATCCCAAGATGAGATTTTGAGACCTCGGGTTGGCCTTGGTGAGCTCAGGCGCATTTTCATGGAGTCTACACTTGAACCACGTCCCAGGGAGTGGGAGGGGCGATGTGTCGCTCCGTTGCCGCTGCAGATACACGGGAGCTCAGATGGGATGCAGAAGGTGGTGGAAAAGAAGACTGATGGTAGGGCTTCTGAGCATGTCCTACCAGAAGAGCCTGAAGAAAGGGCCGAAGACGTAAAGGACGTCCAACAACTACAGGAGAAGATGCGTAGCCATGAGGATCTCCTGGAGAAAGAAGTAAGAGCTCTGAGTCTTATGCAAAGTGAGCCTGTACCAGAAGAGGATAAATTATGTGTACCGACCAAGAAAAACGATCAGCTCCCTCTACAGTGCCAATCGTTTGAACAGTGTGGCTCGGAATGGTCAGAGACCATGACAGAGGCGCTTGGGTTCTGTGAGGTAGAATTTATGAATCAACTGATATTTAAGAAAGTAGATGTGCTAAAGAAAGTTCAGGGGGAATTAGAGAAAACCCCTATACCTCCTGTGACAGTTGGTGACACAGGGTCAGTGCCCCAAAAACAGGAGGTACGAAAGTTTCTGAGGAAGAATCAGCAAAGCTGTTCTGACGTGCCTGGTCGTACTTATCTGGTGAGCCACTATACCGAGACTGAGGCTGGCACTAAAGTCAAGATGAAACCGTGCAGGATACCCGAGGCCCGCAGAGAGTATAGGCCTGGGAGGGTACAGGGTAGTGCGGATGCTTCAGATGAAGAGAAAACTGATGTTGGCTATGACAGTGGTGAGGATGAAGCTGATGAGGGCCATGACTGGTCCAGAGTTCACTGTCTCTGTTGGATTGTTGACCAGCCCTCCGGTCTGGATGACCAGCCCTCCGGTCTGGAGAAGAGGGAGGGGATATGTGAGACAGTGAAGGAATATGTGGTGAATGAGGTGTATATTTCACCTAAGTACCTTGCTGACTGGTATGAGCGAAATGTGTGGCTTTGTAAACCTGGTGGTAAAGAAAGGTCACTACACCTGCCATTCAGTACACGCTTGCAGCTCAGACCTGAATCCACTCAGGTGTTGATTAGGAAGCCAGAAGTAGGTGCTTGGGAGCACAGTCAGAGAGCTCATTCAGTCTGGACAAGGGGTCCAGGCACAGAAGGTGTCTCCAAGAGTGTGGGAGCTGTCTTTAGCCCGGACACAGGGAGGTGTCCTGGCACAAGGAAGCAGTCTCTAAGAGTGTGAGCTATCTCAGTCTGGGTGCAGGAAGTACCCCGGACACAGGAGTGGTCTCGGTGCGGGTCCGTGTGAATAGCGACTGAATAGGAGGTGACCTCTCTCAAGTCTGGACATTGGAGTTGCCTTCAGACATAAAGAGGAGTGTCTGTGAAACTCCATACTGGTAACATATATCATATGTGTTGTTTTGGGCACAGACTGGTAGAGTCTGGGTCCCGGATAGAGAGGGCCATCTATCTAAGTGTAATTAGAGGCTAGACAAGCCCAGGTTTTCTGTTTATGATTTGTTTTTATCTGTGTGCTGTGGACTTTAATAAAACTGGTTGCGGCCAGTTTTCACCAAACTGCTGTCTGAATGAACTGTTTCCGTGCCATTCTGTCTACCCAGACAGCGATCCTAGAGCTAAACCCCCCGGAAAGGCTACAATATATATTCACTTATATTTGTTTTGTGTGTGTAAATATTATATTTGAACATGGTATATAATGATATTATGGGCTAAAATGGAGAATGTAAAAAGGTTTGTACAAGAAATGACATCACAATTTTTTTTTGTTAAATAATATCTTTATTTAGCTTACAAAAACGCATACAAATCCACATGAAAAATCCGCATCAAAAACGCACGGATTTCAACTGCGTTTTCTGCCAAGAGAGGAAGAATCAGCGCAGATTTTTACAACAGCAAATCCGCAACGTGTGTACATACCCTGAGAAGATGAATTGAGGATAAGAATTAAAATAATAAATGTAAAAAAAACTCCAGAAGCCAGCAGTGGTCCTCATTCGGTTAAATATTCCTTCTGGAGCTCTGAATAATGCAGTCAGCAAACATAAAGAGAAAAGCAAGAAAAAAGATACATTAATTATCAGGGTAAAGTGCCACAATTGGCGCATCTTTGGATGCGTCAATTGTGGAGCTGCTGCGGGCTGTTATTTTTAGGCTGGTGAGGGCCAAAATCCATGGGCCTCGCCAGTCTGAGAATACCAGGCCGCAGCTGTCTGCTTCTTGGCTGAATAACAAAAATATTAACATAGTTAGCAAGGCAGAAAAAAGACATCTGTCCATCTAGTTCAGCCTATACTCCGTCAGAATAAATCCCCAGATCTACGTCCTTCTAAAGAACCTAATAACTGTGAGATACAATATTGTTACTCTCCAGGAAGACATCCAGACCTCTCTTGAACCCCTCGACTGAGTTCGTCACCACCTCCTCAGGAGAGGAATTCCAGATTCTCACTGCCCTAACAGTAAAGAATCCTCTTCTGTGTTGGTGGAGAAACCTTCTCTCCTCCAGACGCAGTGAATGCCCCCTTGTGACCGTCACCTTCCTTGGTATAAACAGATCCTCGGAGAGATATTTGTATTGTCCCCTTATATACTTATACCTGGTTATTAGATCGCCCCTCAGTTATTTTTCTAGACTAAATACCGTATATACTCATGTATAAGCCGTCCCGTTTATAAGCCGACACCCCTAATTTTGCCATAAAAAACTGGGAAAACGTATTGACTCGCGTATAAGCCTAGGGTGAAAAATGATTATGCCCCCATATGATGCTCCACAGATTATGCCCCCATATGCTCCAGATTATGCCCCATATGTTCCACAGATTATGCCCCCATATGCTCCAGATTATGCCCAATATGTTCCACAGATTATGCCCCATATGTTCCACAGATTATGCCCCATATGTTCCACAGATTATGCCCCATATGTTCCACAAATTATGCCCCCATATGCTCCAGATTATGCCCCATATGTTCCACAGATTATGCTCCCATATGCTCCAGATTATGCCCCATATGTTCCACAGATTATGCTCCCATATGCTCCAGATTATGCCCCATATGTTCCACAGATTATGCTCCCATATGCTCCAGATTATGCCCATATGTTACACAGATTATGCTCCCATATGCTCCAGATTATGCCCCATATGTTCCACAGATTATGCCCCCATATGTTCCACAGATTATGCTCCATATGTTCCACAGATTATGCTCCCATATGCTCCATATTATTCCCCCATATGCTCCAGATTATGCCCCCATATGCTCCAGATTATGCCCCATATGTTCCACAGTTTATGCCCCCATATGCTCCATATTATGCCCCCATATGCTCCAGATTATGCCCCCATATGCTGCACAATTATGCCCCATAGTATAGGCCTCATATGCTGCTGCAAAAAAAAATGACATACTCACCTCTCGTCGCTGGGGGCCAGGTGCCGGTGTCCTGAGCAGGCGGTGACACCGGCGTGCTATGGGGGACAGGTGCCGGTGTCACCGCTCGCTCAGGACCCCGGCACCTGAGATATTTACCTGTCCTCTCTGCACCGCTGTGCTGCTCCTTCGGTCTGACTCCTCTGGCTGTGAATGATCAGGCAGGGGCGGGGCGCGCACTAACGACGTCATCGCGCCCTCTGCCTGATCATTTACAGCCAGAGGAGTCAGACCGAGGGAGCAGCGCAGCAGTGGAACGGGACAGGTAAATATCGCTATACTCACCCCTCCGCCGAGCGTCCCTGCAGCCTCTCCTCTTCTCCGGCGCTCTCCGCAGCGCTTCCTTCCTACAGCAGTCACATGGTACCGCTCATTAAAGTCATGAATATGTGCATATTCATGACTTTATTGAGCGGTACCATGTGACCGCTGCTGGAAGGAGCCGGAGATCGTGGGAGAAGCAGGGGGGCTGCAGAGACCGCACCGGCGGAGGGGTGAGTATGATCCGACACCCCCGCTCCCCCTCCCCCGCATATGACCCGCATATAAGCCGATAGGGGGACTTTCAGCCCTAAAAAATGGGCTGAAAATCTCGGCTTATACACGAGTATATACGGTAATCCTAATTTTGCTAATCTCTCTGGGGATTGTAGTTCCCCATCCCCTTTAATAATTTTTTTGCTCTCCTTTGTACTTGCTTTAGTTCCATTACAACCTTCCTGAGCACCGGTGCCCAAAACTGTACATAGTACTCCATGTGCAGTCTAACCAGGGATTTGTACAGAGGCAGTATAATGGTCTCATCATGTGTATCCAGACCTCTTTTAATGCACCCCATGATCCTGTTTGCCTTGGCAGCCTCTGCTTGGCACTGGCTGTTTCAGGTAAGTTTTTCATTAACTAGGATCCCCAAGTCCTTCTCCATGTCAGATTTACCCAGTGGTTTCCCATTCAGTGTGTAATGGTGATATTGATTCCTTCTTCCCATGTGTATAACCTTACATTTTGTAACGCTGGTATTCTGTACTTTGTTTTTCAGCGTTACTCTGCATGTCTTTTGCATTAACCCTTTTGCTCCTTTCCCCCTAACCAGCTGGGATACTGTTGTCTGTTACCTGTATGGATGCTGCTCAGTTCCCGGCTCTGCTGCGTACCCGTACTTGCGTGAGTGGCTCCGCTGCTTTGCATGACCGCCCGCATGTGCGGTCCCTGACCTGCTGTAAAAGCCGTCCGTAGCTTGCAAAGTCCTCTGCAGTGGTGCATGACTTACTACGTGTGTGGCAGCAGCCATTGTTGGGTTCCCTCTGTGTTGAGCTGTCTGGCTCTGCATAGGGGGCGCGGTCCACACCTGTCCTGCTTTTATGTGGATTGGGTGTTTACTAGAATTACTGCTCCAGCCTATCGCTGTGAAGCAGCTCATATATAAAGTTCCCCAGCCCTAGTGGGCGTGGCCAGAGCTTCACATTGAATCCACACTGAATCCCTGAACCTAGCCGCATGTGGTTGTGTGTTCAGCTCCTGCTCTGAATTTGATCAGCTCTGGAGAGCTGATTCCCTGTTCCTGCTGTGTCTTGTTCCCTGATCCTGGATCTAACCCGGTACCTGAATGTCTGAACTGTGTCTTGTGTTTCCGCCTATGCTGGGGGCTGATTACCCAGATCGCCGTTCCTGGAGGCTGTATATCCAGGCCTGTTCCTGTTGTATCTTGTTTCCTGAATCCCTGATCCTGGATCTAACCCGGTACCTGAATGTCTGAACTGTGTCTTGTGTTTCCGCCTATGCTGGGGCTGATTACCCAGATCGCCGTTCCTGGAGGCTGTATATCCAGGCCTGTTCCTGTTGTGTCTAATTACCTGAACCCCTGATCCTGGATCGCATCCTGTACCTGACTGTCTGAACTGTGTCCTCTGTGTTATGTTCCTGAAATCCTGCTGTGTCCTGAACCCAGTGCCAGTGACTGTGAATCCTTGCTATATAACCTGAGTTCATCTTGGAAGGAGGAGTCCGGTGTGTGCTGAGTTTCCGTTACTCTGTGCTCAGCTTCTGTGCAATTCCCGGCCAGCTCCCGTTGAGCCTGGCGGGGCTTGCACCAGACCGCTGGGGTTCCTTTTCAGATCGATACTAGATGTCCGGAGTCCGAGGACGGTGTCCTCCCTGATGACCACTGCCTGATATCCGATGTCCGACGACCACTTCCAGATGTCCGGATCCTGCCGATCGTTGCCAGATGTCCGGAGCCTGCTGATTGGTGCCAGATGTCCGGAGTCCGATGCCTGTGTTCCAGTCCGTGTTCCTGTCTGTGTTCCTGATTCCCGGAGATCCAATCCGTGTTCCTGATGTTCCTGTCCGTGTCCTCCCTGATGACCACTGCCTGATATCCGATGTCCGATGACCACTTCCAGATGTCCGGATCCTATCCATCTCTACCTGATGTCCGGAGCCTGCCGATCGGTGCCAGATGTCCGGAGTCCGATGCCTGTGTTCCAGTCCGTGTTCCTGTCTGTGTTCCTGACTCCCTGAGATCCAATCCGTGTTCCTGATTTCCTGTCCGTGTTCCTGTGTCCCTGAGATCCAGTCTGTGTTCCTGATGTTCCGATGTCCTGCCGGTTCCTCCTTGGTCTACCCTGTGATGACGTCTGTCCTGGGTCGGTGTCTGATGTTCTCCTGCTGAGCCTGTGCTACGCCTGAGGCCTGAGAGAGAGGCCGTCCTAGTATGCCCGTGCCAGATGACCCTGGACTTCATCAACCCGTGATGACCCCGCCATCGTCTGACGTTCGTCCTGGGCCGGTGTCTGATGTTCTCCTGCTGAGCCTGTGCTACGCCCGAGGCCTGAGAGTGAGGCCATACTAGTATGCCCGTGCCAGATGATCCTGGACTGCATCTACCCGTGATGACCCCGCCATCGTCTGAAGTCTGTCTGAGGTCGGTGTCTGATGTTCTCCTGCTGAGCCTGTGCTACGCCTAAGGCCTGAGAGAGAGGCCGTCCAAGTATGCCCGTGCCAGATAGCCCTGGACTGCATCTACCCGTGATGTCCTCCAGCACTCGTCTGTGATCCTAAATCGTGTACCCTTCTCTGATGTGCGGAATCGGGAGCCCGGTCTTATGTTCTGTTTATGTACTGTTTTTCTTTAAGTAAACTTTATGTTTCTTCTTACCTGAAGTTGTGCGGTGTTGTCTAGTCCTGCAGGTCGCCACCTTGCCCACATGCTCAGCTGCCACGGATCCAGGTCGCTGCCCTTCCCTAGTCCGGGCAGGCCCGGGTCTCCCTCCGTGGTCCAGTGGGTCCACATTCTCTTATCATCTGGGACCCATGCCTCACGTCGTCGTGGACTGGCGGCGTGGGAGCATTGGCTAGCTAGGCAAGCTATGCCATGTCCCGACGCCCCACAGCCGTGGGAAGCGCCACAGAAAGCTCTGGCCATGGACTCCGCTGAGCATGTGCGGTCTGCAGGACTTTCTCCAAGCTCCACCTGATGTGCGAACTAGACTACTTGGTCCCCACATGGTAAGTGGACTAGATGGCTCGATTCCCCGCTTGGTCAGCGGTTCGGACTTTTCGAGCTATTAACTCTGCTGCCATATTGTGAACTATGGGACTTACCGCCAAACCCAAGTGAATTTTTCTGGGGAATTTTTTTTTTACTTGGGTTTTCAGAAGAGGGGGTTTGAGGGGGATACTGTAACGCTGGTATTCTGTACTTTGTTTTCCAGCGTTACTCTGCATGTCTTTTGCATTAACCCTTTTGCTCCTTTCCCCCTAACCAGCTGGGATACTGTTGTCTGTTACCTGTATGGATGCTGCTCAGTTCCCGGCTCTGCTGCGTACCCGTACTTGCGTGAGTGGCTCCGCTGCTTTGCATGACCGCCCGCATGTGCGGTCCCTGACCTGCTGTAAAAGCCGTCCGTAGCTTGCAAAGTCCTCTGCAGTGGTGCATGACTTACTACGTGTGTGGCAGCAGCCATTGTTGGGTTCCCTCTGTGTTGAGCTGTCTGGCTCTGCATAGGGGGCGCGGTCCACACCTGTCCTGCTTTTATGTGGATTGGGTGTTTACTAGAATTACTGCTCCAGCCTATCGCTGTGAAGCAGCTCATATATAAAGTTCCCCAGCCCTAGTGGGCGTGGCCAGAGCTTCACACTGAATCCACACTGAATCCCTGAACCTAGCCGCATGTGGTTGTGTGTTCAGCTCCTGCTCTGAATTTGATCAGCTCTGGAGAGCTGATTCCCTGTTCCTGCTGTGTCTTGTTCCCTGATCCTGGATCTAACCCGGTACCTGAATGTCTGAACTGTGTCTTGTGTTTCCGCCTATGCTGGGGGCTGATTACCCAGATCGCCGTTCCTGGAGGCTGTATATCCAGGCCTGTTCCTGTTGTATCTTGTTTCCTGAACCCCTGATCCTGGATCTAACCCGGTACCTGAATGTCTGAACTGTGTCTTGTGTTTCCGCCTATGCTGGGGGCTGATTACCCAGATCGCCGTTCCTGGAGGCTGTATATCCAGGCCTGTTCCTGTTGTGTCTAATTACCTGAACCCCTGATCCTGGATCGCATCCTGTACCTGACTGTCTGAACTGTGTCCTCTGTGTTATGTTCCTGAAATCCTGCTGTGTCCTGAACCCAGTGCCAGTGACTGTGAATCCTTGCTATATAACCTGAGTTCATCTTGGAAGGAGGAGTCCGGTGTGTGCTGAGTTTCCGTTACTCTGTGCTCAGCTTCTGTGCAATTCCCGGCCAGCTCCCGTTGAGCCTGGCGGGGCTTGCACCAGACCGCTGGGGTTCCTTTTCAGATCGATACTAGATGTCCGGAGTCCGAGGACGGTGTCCTCCCTGATGACCACTGCCTGATATCCGATGTCCGACGACCACTTCCAGATGTCCGGATCCTATCCTCCCTGCCTGATGTCCGGATCCTGCCGATCGTTGCCAGATGTCCGGAGCCTGCTGATCGGTGCCAGATGTCCGGAGTCCGATGCCTGTGTTCCAGTCCGTGTTCCTGTCTGTGTTCCTGATTCCCGGAGATCCAATCCGTGTTCCTGATGTTCCTGTCCGTGTCCTCCCTGATGACCACTGCCTGATATCCGATGTCCGATGACCACTTCCAGATGTCCGGATCCTATCCATCTCTACCTGATGTCCGGAGCCTGCCGATCGGTGCCAGATGTCCGGAGTCCGATGCCTGTGTTCCTGTCTGTGTTCCTGACTCCCTGAGATCCAATCCGTGTTCCTGATTTCCTGTCCGTGTTCCTGTGTCCCTGAGATCCAGTCCGTGTTCCTGATGTTCCGATGTCCTGCCGGTTTCTCCTTGGTCTACCCTGTGATGACGTCTGTCCTGGGTCGGTGTCTGATGTTCTCCTGCTGAGCCTGTGCTATGCCTGAGGCCTGAGAGAGAGGCCGTCCTAGTATGCCCGTGCCAGATGACCCTGGACTTCATCAACCCGTGATGACCCCGCCATCGTCTGACGTTCGTCCTGGGCCGGTGTCTGATGTTCTCCTGCTGAGCCTGTGCTACGCCCGAGGCCTGAGAGTGAGGCCATACTAGTATGCCCGTGCCAGATGATCCTGGACTGCATCTACCCGTGATGACCCCGCCATCGTCTGAAGTCTGTCTGAGGTCGGTGTCTGATGTTCTCCTGCTGAGCCTGTGCTACGCCTAAGGCCTGAGAGAGAGAGAGGCCGTCCAAGTATGCCCGTGCCAGATAGCCCTGGACTGCATCTACCCGTGATGTCCTCCAGCACTCGTCTGTGATCCTAAATCGTGTACCCTTCTCTGATGTGCGGAATCGGGAGCCCGGTCTTATGTTCTGTTTATGTACTGTGTTTCTTTAAGTAAACTTTATGTTTCTTCTTACCTGAAGTTGTGCGGTGTTGTCTAGTCCTGCAGGTCGCCACCTTGCCCACATGCTCAGCTGCCACGGATCCCGGTTGCTGCCCTTCCCTAGTCCGGGCAGGCCCGGGTCTCCCTCCATGGTCCAGTGGGTCCACATTCTCTTATCATCTGGGACCCATGCCTCACGTCGTCGTGGACTGGCGGCGTGGGAGCATTGGCTAGCTAGGCAAGCTATGCCATGTCCCGACGCCCCACAGCCGTGGGAAGCGCCACACATTTATCATTGTTAATCCGCATCTGCCACCTTTCAGCCCAAATTTCCAACTTATCCAGATCCATTCGTAGCAGAATAATTTTCTTGTATTGACTAGTTTTGTATCATCTGCAAATATCTATATTTTACTGTATAAACCTTCTACCAGATGGTTAATATGTTGAAAAGAATAGGTCTCAACACCGCCCTCTGCGGTCCCCACTGGTCACACCGACCCCTGGGGTCCCCACTGGTCACAGCGACCCCTGAGGTCCCCACTGGTCACACCGACCCCTGCGGTCCCCACTGGTCACAGCACTCCAGTTAGAGTATACACCATTTATAACCTCCCTCTGCTTTCTGTCACTAAGCCAGTTACCCATTTACACACATTTTTCCCCAGACCCAGCATTCTCATTTTGTGTACCAACCTCTTGTGTGGCACGGTATCAAACGCTTTGGAAAAATCAAGATCTACCAGTCCAATGACTCACCTTGGTCCAGTCTATAGCTTACCTCTTCATAAACACTGATTAGATTGGTGTGACAGGAGCGACTCCTCATAAACCCATGCTGATATGGAGTTAAACAGTTATTCTCATTGACATAATCCAGAATAACATCACTCAGAAACCCTTCAAATATTTTACCAACAATAGAGGTCAGACTTACTGGCCTATAATTTCCAAGTTCAGTTTTAAAGCTCTTTTTGAATATTGGTACCACATTTGCTATACGCCAGTCCTGTGGAACAGACCCCGTCGCTATAGAGACCCTAAATATAAGAAATAACGGTTTGTCTATTACCTTACTTAGTTCTCTTAGTACTCGTGGGTGTATGCCATCCGGACCCAGAGATTTATCTATTGTAATCTTATTTAGCCGGTTTCGCACCTCTTCTTGTATTAGATTGGTGACCCTTAATATAGGGTTTTCTTTGTCTCTCGGCATTTTATTTTCCACCGTGAATACCGTGGAGAATAAGGTGTTTAATATATTAGCATTTTCCTCGTCATCTACAACCATTCTTTCCTCACAATTTTTTAAGGGGCCTACACTTTCACTTGTGATTCTTTTACTATTGATATAGTTGAAGAACAGTTTGGAATTAGTGTTACTCTCCTTAGCAATGTGCTTCTCTGTTTCCTTTTTGGCAGTTTTAATTAGTTTTTTAGATAAAGTATTTTTCTCCCTATAGTTTTTTAGAGCTTCAATGGTGCCATCCTGCTTTAGTAGTTTAAATGCTTTCTTTTTACAACAGTAAAAAGAACTAACAAATTGCCCCTCTTGCTTCTTTTTTTAGCCACATTGGGTTTTTCCTATTTCTTCTCCTTTTATACCCAACCGCTTACAGTGAGGATGTTCTTAAACATTTCCCGTTTATTATCGGTATTCTTACTTCTGAGGACATTGTCCCAGTCACCCAGATTAAGGGCATCTCTAAGCTGGTCAAACTTTGTCTTCCTAAAGTTCAGTGTTTTTGTGACTCCCTGACAAGTCCCCCTAGCGGAAGACAAGTGACACTGTACAATATTGTGGTCACTATTTCCTAGATGCCCGACGAGCTGCAGATTTGTTATTCTGTCAGGTCTATTAGATAGTATCAGGTGTAAAGTGCTGCTCCTCTGGGTGGATTCTGCACCAATTGTGAAAGATAATTTTTCCTGGTTATTAGCGGAAATCTGTTGCTTTCATGGGTTTCGCAGGTCTCTGTTTCCCAGTTAATATCCAGGTAGTTAAAGTCCCCCATAACAAGGACCTCACTATGGGTTGCAGCTTAATCTGCCTTAGTAGCAGACTTTCCATGATTTCTGTTATATTTGGGGATTTGTAACAGACCCCAATGAAAATTTTGTTACTATTTTTCCCTCCATGTATTTCGACCCATATGGACTCGACATCCTCATTCCCTTCGCTAATATCCTCCCTTAAAGTGGACTTTAGACAATACTTTACATAAAGACTAACCTCTCCTCCTCTCCGATTTTTGCGATCCTTTCTAAACAGGCTGTAACCCTGTCAGTTAACTGCCCAGTCATAGTTTTCATCTAACCATGTCTCGGTTATTCCCACTATGTCATAGTTATCTGTAACTATTTCTGCTTCTAGTTCTTCCATCTTGTATGTCAGGCTTCTGGCGTTTGCAAGCATGTAGTTTGGAGGATTTTGTTCTGTTCTAATCTCCTCCCTGTGTATTGTTTTAGGAATTTTCTTACCTCCCTTCCGAGTATGTTGTCTAGGTTCAATTTTGCCGCATGCTATTTTTTTCGAGGGGATCCCACTATTTTTGCTAACCATCCAAGGCATGCAGACTGCTGCAGACTGGTATTATCAGGCTGGTAAGGCACATGGATATTGGATCCCTACCAGTCTGAAATACTAGCCCCAGTAGTCTGCTTTACTCAGGCTGGTTAACAAAGGGGGACCCCATGCTATTTTTTTTTTTTTAATTTTATTTAGTAAAAAAAAAAGGAAAGGACATTACATATTACTGACCTCTCTCTGCTTTCAGGAACTTCCTGTGTCACATACTTCCGGATATGACACAAGATTCACCATATGTAAATTAGTACACATGCGTAGTGAGCCGCACGTACCAGGGCTTTGGGGTACTCGGCACCGAGCCCATTGATGTCTATGGGGGATGTCACAGTAGCTGCAGCTCGGTCCGTGGCCCTGGGGCTCACTGAAAAGGGGATATTTACAGGGGATGATAGAATGTTCGTGTAGTTTGTCGTGACGCCACCTGTGGTATCTGATCAGAATGACCAGCGCTGCTATGCAGATCCTCTGGAAGGGATGGTGTTGTGCAGCTAGGTGATGAGTCTTCTACAGGTAAGACTGTACTCTTCCAGGGCAGGTAGATGTAATGGAAAGCAATGGTGCAGAGTGATGTAGCAGAGTGGAATGTGCGACGGAGTAATAATGCAGGAAGCAGTTCTTATGCAGTTTCAAAGGTTTACTTGTGTGACCCGCACCACAATTGTGGGTTTCCAGGGATATGGGGTACTCGGAGCCGAGCCTGTAGATTTCTATAGGGAATGTCACTGGTAGCGTGGCTCGGTCCGTGTCCCTGGCGGTCAGGCGTTAAAGGGGGATTTATTTACAGGGGATTTAGTAGATAACAGTTCGTGACGCCACCTGTGGTTGTCTAGTCACTAAGACCAGCGCTGCAGTAGATCTCTGAGGGGATGTTGTGGCAGCTAGATGACGGGTCCCCCACAGGTGGGACTAGTCCCTCAAAGTCTATGGTATTAATGATGTCGGGCGCAAATAAATGAATCAGTCTCACACCATCCAGCGTCTTTCCATACCTTTTACTTGTCAGATGATAAGGCAGGTCCCAGGGAGGCTGTTGGGGTGGAGGATGTGCTTCGAGATAACAGCTGAACAGGTTAGGGGCCTCCTTTTCTTTCCAATATGATGAGTCCAACTAGCATAGAGCTAAGTTCACTCCGAATACTCCAGCTAACTCCTTAGCTGTACTGCCCGGTCAGTTTTGTGGTCGGAGCCTTCCTTTGAGAGAGCTGAGTTCCTACTGTTGTCCTGCAGTGACTCAAGGTTCCCACTCTCCTGTTATGTTTCGGTAGCTGAGGAGTGCAGGTAAAAAAAGGCAATACACCAGAGCAGTTGGAATCTATGAGATTGCAGTACCCTGACTAACCATCGCAACTAGAGGCAGCCGTGGAGCGTTCCTACGTTGGTCCTAGACGCCTCGTCACAGCCTGAGAAACTAACTACACCTAAAGATAGAAATAGGAAAGCTATCTGCCCCGGAGCAGAACCCCAAAGATAATAGAAAGCCCCCAAACATGTAATGGCGGTTAGACAAGAGGAAATACTGACACAGAAAGAAAATAGTATGAGCAAACGCTGGGGCCCAAACTATCTAAATAGAAAAGGACAGGAAGGGTACTTACTGCAATCCCAGAAAACCCTGAAAAACACCAACTCTACTAATTTCAAAATCACCTGAGATCACACGACCTCTACCACCTAAATTAGTTCTCTGGTGTAAGAAAATCAAAACAGCAGCCACTGAAAAAACTGGAAAAAGCAAAAGAACAAAACTCAGTGGCTGAACTAAACTGAGAGGGCAGAAGCCCCCGGAGGGGACCCTGAAGGCCCCCAAAGAAGTGCAGGACAAAATGCAAAAATATAGCAAAAACACAAAATAAGAAATTGTCTTATCTGATAGCAGGAGATGCAGACACGACACAGCAGGCTACAAGGGATACTGGAAAGAAGGATTCAGACCAGAACAATTGATCACCGGCAACCCTGATGGGAAAATGACTCCCTTATAAGACCAATCAGTAACACCTGATTCCCAGTCCTCACAATCCTCACTAGTACCGCTTGTAACCACCAGAGGGAGCCTCTGCTCAGAACTCATCTCAAACCCATTCACAACAGTACCCCCCCCTTGAGGAGGGGTCACCGAACCCTCATTTGAGCAACCAGGTCGGTCAGGATGAGTTCTATGATACGCACGGATAAGTCTCCTAGCATGGATGTCCGAAGCAAACACCCAAGAATTGTCTTCCTGACCATAACCTCTCCATTTAACCAAATACTGGAGTCTTCGTCTAGAAAAACGAGAATCCAATATTTTCTCAACCACATACTCCAGATTGCCCTCAACCAAAACAGGGTCAGGAGGCACAGCAGCAGGAACCACTGGCTCAACAAACCTCTTCAACAAGGACTTGTGGAACACGTTATGGATCTTAAATGTCCCTGGAAGAAGCAAACGAAAAGAAACAGGATTAATAATCTCCATGATCTTATAAGGTCCAATGAACCTAGGCTTAAATTTAGGAGATGCTACTCTCATAGGAATATTCTTTGAGGACAACCAGACCAAGTCCCCCACTTTAAACCGAGGACCATCAGTCCTATGCCAGTTAGCAAACCGCTGGGCCTTCTCCTGAGAGAGGGACAACCTCTCCACTACCTGGTCCCAAATCTGCTGCATACGCTCAACAACAGAGTCAACACCTGGACAGACAGAAGCCTCCGTCTGTCCTGAAGAAAATCGAGGGTGAAACCCAGAATTACAGAAAAACGGAGACATCAAAGTGGCAGAGCTAGCCCTATTATTAAGAGCAAACTCAGCCAAAGGCAAAAAAAGAGACCCAGTCATCCTGATCAGCAGACACAAAGCATCTTAGATAAGTCTCCAATGTCTGGTTTGTTCTCTCAGTTTGACCATTGGTCTGAGGATGAAATGCCGAGAAAAGACAATTGAACACCCAGTTTAGAACAAAAAGTCCTCCAAAATCTGGAAACAAACTGGACTCCTCTGTCAGACACAATGTTCTCAGGAATGCCGTGTAAACGAACCACGTGCTGAAGGAACAACGGCACCAATTCAGAGGAGGAAGGCAACTTAGGTAATGGCACAAGATGTATCATTTTGGAAAACCTATCACAAATTACCCAGATGGTGGTCATTCTCTGAGAAACAGGAAGATCGGAAATGAAATCCATAGAGATATGGGTCCATGGTCTCTTGGGCACAGGCAATGGCATCAACAAACCACTTGTTGTGAATGGGTTTGAGCTGAGTTCTGAGCAGAGGCTCCCTCTGGTGGTTACAAGCGGTACTAGTGAGGATTGTGAGGACTGGGAATCAGGTGTTACTGATTGGTCTTATATAAGGGAGTCATTTTCCCATCAGGGTTGCCGGTGATCAATTGTTCTGGTCTGAATCCTTCTTTCCAGTTTCCCTTGTAGCCTGCTGTGTCGTGTCTGCATCTCCTGCTATCAGATAAGACAATTTCTTATTTTGTGTTTTTGCTATATTTTTGCATTTTGTCCTGCACTTCTGTGGGGGCCTTCAGGGTCCCCTCCGTGGGCTTTTGCCCTCTCAGTTTAGTCCAGCCACTGTGTTTTGTACTTTTGCTTTTTCCAGTTTTTTTTCAGTGGCTGCTGTTTTGATTTTTTTTACACC